>LPNX010542689.1:145559-257565 GCA_001517045.1 Pseudotsuga menziesii | reverse complement strand
ACATTGGTATAACACGCACTGATTGCAAGCCATAGATAGAATGGGGGCATAGAATTTAAAATGATTTATTTTTGACGTGGAAAAGAAATGGTATAGTGGCGTGTAGAGGTTTTCTCAACTTCATTAAAATATGGTGGTTACTCAGATTGTAACAAAGTTTCTCATTCAAGGTTTGATATTGTATTATTTGGGCAAGGCATTGCCATCATTTGAAGGATATTCATAATAAATTTTATTTGTTTTATTTGTTTTAAAATAATTTTCAAATATTAAATAAGGTTTAAGAGTTGTATATCATTTACAAGAAAAATATATATAGGTTATTTATAATTACAACAAAAATATATGAAATTCGTCATCGTGGGATCTTATTAATGAGGTTATAAAATAGACAGAAAGTATTTTGAAGTTTCAAAGAGCTATATAGTTTTAAATTTAGACTATCTAGGTGAGTTTTTGTGAGCTTAATAGGAATGTTTTTTTAGAAATGTATAAACATAGCAATGAGTTTTTGTGAGCTTAATAGGAATGTTTTTTTTAGAAATGTATAAACATAGCACAATTATTGAGACCACAAATATCAATTTTTTTTGCCAAATCTTGTTTGTTATAAGGTTAAGTATACATAATCATGTAAATCATGTTTCGTCAACAAGATCAAATGAACTATCAATTTCACATGGTGATGATCATCCATATGTCACAATCATATATAATAACCTGTGTCATTAACCAGATGCAAAAATAAAAACATCCATATAACATGTACATAATTAATATCAATTTGATACACACAAACATTTACCATTCATATGACCCAAACAAGGGCCGTAACATATAGGTCTATACACAAGTGTGACACATATACGGGGTTTCACTTTGTTGAACAATATCTTATCACGTTCATTCATAATGGGGGGTTTTAATTGTGAAAAATAAGGTCAATATATTGTAAGTATTGGGAGGCACGGAATAGGGTATATGGATATATTGTAAAAATAGGGGTTTTTTAATTTGAAGTATGTATTGGGAAGGGTGCCTGAAACAAACTGGTTTTTGTAAGTAATTATCAATATCTAGTAAAATTAAGGGTATTCTTTAGTATCCCATGAATGAAAACACTATGACATGGTTCTACTAATTGAAGACCATGTGGACACATATAACCTATACATTGGTTCATTAAAATTACCCTTTCAAAGAGTCATAAAACAAACTATCCAAAATAAAACATTACATAAGCTCTTTGTTTTTTTGGAATTAATATAAAAATAAATTGAGAAATAATTTATATTATTATAAATTAAGATATACCATATTAAAGTGTAAAGTTATGTAATAACCATCATACAATTATTTATAAACATTTAACTACCAACAAAATCAAATTAACTATAAAAATTAAAAATTAAAAATTAAATTATAATTTTAGTAACTTATGCATTTAAAATTAAGTATTAAGAATAAAAAATTTAAGTGATAATTCTAATAACTTGTATCCGTGTATAAAGTATATAATATAACAATTTAAACGAATAACAATTTGATGATTTGATCATCAAATAGGAGCAATGATATGAATTTGTCATTAGATAAAGCTTTGAAATCTAACCATCAATCCTCTTTATCACAATAGACATTCAACACACATGTATTACTTTTGCATTTTCTTTTCATTAACTCTTGCCATATTTCTTTATCAATTTAAATTGAATATATAGCCTCTAATTGAGGTAGTTCTAGGTCGTCTCCTATAACAAATTTCACTCTATTTTTCTTGAGTTTAATTTCTTTTAAGCAACCGCAAACATGCAAACCACCAACAACATAAATACAATGTAGGGAACATTGCCACCTCGTGGCTCTTGTTAAGAACACCATTAAACAATTAAAGACATATAAGTGTGGATCAATTCAATGCATCTATCTATTTTATTGTTTTTTTAATATTTATTATTATTATTGATGCAAAATATTTTATTATATGTATTGTTATTGGTTTATGGATGTCTACCAAAATGGAAATTGTTGTTAATATTCTAACAATCATTTGTTTTGAATATGTGGCCAAGCTTTCAAAAAACATTTATATTGTTATTTTTTTAATACCAATTTGTTTCATAAACCTTATAAATATTTGAATATGCATTTGTAATAAGTTCAAGATTTTATTGTTAACTCTCATATCTTTCCAATTCTAGTTCAAATTTTAAAGACATGGGACTACCAATGATTAGACATGGTTTCTTCCTTACTTTTAACGTACACTTTTAATACATTAAGACATTTTTTATCAAACCTTTTTTAAGAGGCAGGTACTAAGCAACTTTGTTGCTTTTTCCACTTGTTTTAAATATATTGTAAATATTTTTGGATATTGTATTTTTATATTAATAGATATTTATATTTTACAATTTAGGATGAGGCAATGTAATCTTAAATTGCAACAAGATGAGACACCAAATTTCTTTTATGGTAGTCATTTCAAATTAGAAATAAACAATTATATCATAAATATCTTAGTTAATACCTAAAAAATGATAGATGAGACATGAATAATAGGTACTTAATAGCCCCAAGAGTTAGCTCAATCAGTCGAGTACTCGTAGTTAGGCCTCCCAGCATGTGAGGTCGCGGGATCCATTCTCATCGACTCTCTTGGGGTTAGGCACGCAGAGGCCGCGGGTGTGAGGCCCCTTCGGGTGGGTCCGCCAGAAATTATTCCGTGGATGTAGCCCGTCGGTCAAGTCGACGCGTGAACCACATTGAAAAAAAAATAGGTACTTAATAAGGCTTAACTTGTAGCGTATCAATGTTCACCAATCACAAATTATAAAATTTGCTAATTTTAAAAAGTTCTGACCAATAATAATGACTCTTAACGTGTAGCCTATCCATATTCATTAACAATAAATTATAAACTATCCATTTTCACTAACCACAAACTATAAAATTTACTAATTTTAAAATGTTCTTACCAATAATAATGACTGTAGAAATTCTTCAATAATAAAAATTCTTACATGAGGATAAATTCTAGTCAAAATTATATTTTTATCCCGCAATCTGATAAGTGGTTGACTGATAAGGCAATGTTGGTCTGCTTGGGGTAGGAGAACTTCACGTTGAGCTTCAAAGGAGATTTGATCATAGATAGCAAATTCCTTCAAAATTGCCTAGTCTTCCTGGTAAAATTTTAATTCGGCGTTCCTTCTATCAAGTCGTTTGGGGTCCACTGTAGTTTCAATCTCCTAATTAAGGCGACCGATGCGGTCCTTAAAATCCTTCAATGTATTAGAGAAAACAAGTGTCTGATCCAAGTCACAGACAATTGCTAGGCAATTTAGATTGAGCATTCTCGCACAAGAATCGTACATTCCTGTAGGTGAAACATAACCCCAAAAATATGGGTGATCCTTTACATATCTTGATTGCATGGCCACTAAATGCAGCTCCTGTCCTGCCTTTTCGACAACAGCAGTCTGCAAATTGACAACAAACATCTCAATTTCAAATTGCCTATAAACATCACAATGTAAAACAAGAGTGATGGTTAGAAAAAAACATATTTATGTAGATAATGTTCTCGATTTCTTCTCGCTCATAATAACTGTCTGTCTATATAGATAATTAAATGAGTAGTGCTTTATATCAATGTAAAGAACATCCGTGTCTTTGTTATTGTGGACAATTGAAAAATATTCAATTAACGTCGTGAGAAGAAATAATTATATACTAGCATACCCCTAAAGCAAGGAAATGAAACACCGAAGAGAACTTCTATATGTTTTAAAAAATGAGAGAAAGTTGTGTGTAGATAATATAAGTTTATGAAATGAAAGTAAGTCTAGGAAAATAAGTGAAAATAAGTTACATCAAACTTCTAAATTGCCACATAAGTGAAAATAAGTTTCCTCCAAAAGACTTTTGTACATAAAGTTTTTAAATTTGAAAACATTAGGTGAATAAGTCAATGTTTTAGCCTCGGTCCTTTGAATGTCGATGAAATCTTACAAAGCAAAAAGTCCAAAAATCCAAGAGGCATAGTTAGAGGACTTTTCGAAGTTTTAAGTAGCTTTAGAGAACCTCGAAACCCCTAGACGTGGAGGAACTATACCTTTGAAACTGAGACCTGGCTTGGATGTGGAGAGACTATACCTTTGAAATTGAAACTTGAACTATGAGAGACATCAAAATTTCCGCACATAAAAATTTGCACCAGGGACACCATTTTTCCTATCGGCCATTTGCCTAGGTCCTCTTATAATCTCATGTATTGAAGATCATTGAATGGCCAAATAAGGTTGAGACGTGAAGAAAATATTTTGTTTCAAGTTGTTAGCTTGTTGCTTAATTTTCATGGCCTAATGGATGCAAAAGCCAACCTCCTTATGCACATATTGTAGCACAGGGGACACAAGTTTTGATAGACTTAACAATTCCATTAAATTTATTTTTACATTTTCCCTTCACACATAATTACATGACCAAAACATACAGGTAGATCCCAATAACACTTGACTGCATGCATGGTCCAAAATCCTAGCTACAGATGGATCAATCATTAGTTTTTTCTTGAATTCTTTGAACTTATGGGTAATTATTTATTGAAGGTGGTAGAAGAATCAAGGATTATTGGTGAAGTTTCAATGGTAATCAATGCCCCTTTTATAGATTTAATTCCTAAATCTTCTTATCCATATTACTTCAATATTCCTTCAATGATTTCCATCCTTCATCCTTATGCAATACAGCTACAAAGTTATTACCGAAGTAATAGCTAATAGAATAAAACCATTATCGTCTAAATCAATTTCAAAGGAACAATTTGGTTTTCTATTCAACCGGAAAATTCTAGAGGTAGTGGGTGTGGCTCAAGAGATCTTACACTTGATTAAGATATTTAAACATTAAAGGCTTTGATTATGAAAATGGATCTTGTCAAATCTGACAAGGTCACTAGACTTTTGTTAGATTAGTTATTCTTCAAACATGATTAAATCTTGCAGTTACCAATTGGATTATTTGGTATGTTAATGTACTAATTTTGTTGTGTTGATAAATTGCTCCCCCACAATTTTTTTGAGAGTTATAGAGGACATAGAAAGGGTTGTCCCTTATCTACCATGTTTTTGTTTGCTTGTGGTAGAAGGATTTAACAAAATTAAAGAGAAGGCTATAACAAAGGGAAGACGAAAAGGAGTCAAAATTTCATGAAATAATTTTATAACTCATTTTTTGTTTGTTAATGATGTTATCTCCTTTATGATACTATAAACTAATGGTATGATTTTGAAGATCTAAAAAATGTTTTTTGTTAGACATTTAGAATGGCTTGGTTCCGTTAAATTTATTTTTACATTTTCCCTTCACACATAATTACATGACCAAAACATACATGTAGATCCCAATAACACTTGACTGCATGCATGGTCCAAAATCCTAGCTGCAGAGGGATCAATCATTAATTTTTTCTTGAATTCTTTGAACTTATGGGTAATTATTTATTGAAGGTGGTAGAAGAATCAAGGATTATTGGTGAAGTTTCAATGGTAATCAATGCCCCTTTTATAGATTTAATTCCTAAATCTTCTTATCCATATTACTTCATTATTCCTTCAATGATTTCCATCCTTCATCCTTATGCAATAAGGCTACAAAGTTATTACCGAAGTAATAGCTAATAGAATAAAACCATTATTGACTAAATCAATTTCAAAGGAACAATTTGGTTTTATATTCAACCAGAAAATTCTAGAGGTTGTGGGTGTGGCTCAGGAGATCTTACACTTGATTAAGGTAAAAACATTGAAGGCTTTGATTATGAAAATGGATCTTGTCAAATCTAACAAGGTCACTGGACTTTTGTTAGATTAGTTATTCTTCAAACATGATTAAATCTTGCAGTTACCAATTGGATTATTTGGTATGTTCATGTACTAATTTTGTTGTGTTGATAAATTGCTCCCCCACAATTTTTTTGAGAGTCATAGAGGACATAGAAATGGTTGTCCCTTATCTACCATTTTTTTGTTTGCTTGTGGTAGAAGGATTTAACAAAATTAAAGAGAAGGCTAGAACAAAGGGAAGACGAAAAGGAGTCAAAATTTCATGAAATAATTTTCTAACTCATTTTTTGTTTGTTGATGATGTTATCTTCTTTGGGAATGATACTATAAACTAATGGTATGATTTTGAAGATCTAAAAAAGGTTTTTTGCCAGACATTTAGAATGGCTTGGTGAGTATTGAAAAGCATGGTCTCACATGGCTTGGTTAATTTTCATAAGTTGGTTTCATAGGCTTCGTGATTCAAAAGCATGCTTCTCTATCACAATGATTAGATAACTCTTTATGGGTAAGCTCAAGTTATTATTCCCAAACTTTTCCAAATATTTGTCTAAACAAGAAGTTTAGCTTTTTTTTTTCTAAATATGAAGAAAAAATATTAATATTTCAACTTTGAGGGGGTTAAAGATTTAAATTTTCCTCCATCACTTAAGGATTTTGAAGGTCCTTATGTCCTGAGGTCGACCCTAAGGCATGATGATATTTTTTATGTGAGATAACTTAGTATTTTTTGGATGTTGTGGGTGAGGCTCTTGTATCAGTTAATGGGGAACTATTTCCATGTTCATTCTATAGGATTAATGTTTCTCATTTCCCTATATCAGTTGAAGTTTTGGGTAAGAAAGGGTAGAATTATTATCCTTTTGGTCCTCCTCCAAATATTACACAAAGAGAATATGAATTGGATCCTATTAAGATAATGAGACTTTTGACTTCCTATTATATAGAGGTGTTACAAAAAATCCCTAAATAATATTACTCACAAAAAAAACATGAATTTACTAAAGATATTAGTAAGACTCTTATCCTCTTCCAAAATGTTAGGGTGAGGCGAAAATTAGGTGGAAACGAGAGGATATTGAAGGAAAGGGTTGTACATGATGGCCTAGCTAAGTCATTAGCACCATCTCCACGTCGTAGTTTAGTTATAGAAGAGGTTGTTGATTTGGAGAATTTTCCTTCAATTGAGTCTACGCCCTTTGAGTACACTTTCTCTTGGAAATTTTTTCTTTGTGAAGACAATATCTTTAAATATCCATGGAGTAGGGGCCTCTCAAAAACATTTAGCTTTCAAAAGGTTGTTTGAGGTGTCTTTATCGAATGTTATTCTTTTACAAGAAATGATGGTTCTTGGTTATAAAGAAACAAAGAAATGTTTGAAGTTATTGTTGCAATGAGAGTGGTGTACTATGGATCCAATGCTATCAGCATTGAATGGTAAGAGGGATAGTTTTAGCCCTTTTTACTTGCCTGGGAATTATGTTGGAAAGGAAGGCTTAAAGACATGTCTCAACACATAAAGATGTTAAATTGTTATAGGCCATATTTACATTGAAAGGTTTGTGGGGAAGAGGCAATGAAAAATGGTTTATTAAGGGTCATTGTTTAAGGGGTGGGTGGCTCCTATTGTCAAGACGTCGTGGTAGTTCAAGCCTTCGAGAACTCTGATACGGTTCCCTCTTAAGGAAGGATGGAGTCCAACTTTAATGCAATAAAGTTTAAGGACCATTGATTGAGCAATGTGTGGAAAGTGAATTTAGTTATTACAGCAGTGTGAGAGTGAATTTGTGGGAAATATGGCAACTTGGTCGCTTTCGTGCCCTCTTCCAGGCTTATGTTTGTTTGCTGTCGTTCTGATTCGATACACGACTTCCCTGTCATTGCTTTTCGAGCCGAAGCACTCGCCTTTCGGGAATAATGATGAGTTGCAGGGAGGCCGACAATGTGTGTGATTGTCGTCGGTGTTGAGATACAGAGGTTTGATGGTCGAATCGGCTTAGCCGCATTGCGTGGTGGAATTGTGTGTGGTATGGGATGAACCCTTCTGTAAGTTGTTGTACTTCGTCGGAGGAACAAGGAGGGAACGAACTGGGTTTGCGAGAGCTGGGCACTGGGAAATCCAGCCATGTCTGTTGGAATGTTAGAGAGCGCAAGGCAGAATTTGTAATGGTGCTTCCGCGTTACTTTTTGGCGCAAGCAACGCTATCTCCTTGAGGTGAGGAAATTTGTAGATAGTTTGACTCCTGTGAGCAATGGTTCTGGGAAGCAAAAGTTGGTTCCCAATCCAAAACATGGCAGCTTTGATAAAGAACAAAGGCAGGTGTAAGCTTATTGTGGCACCTATTACCTCTAGATCTGCAGGGGTGATTTAACACTAAGTTCTCCCTTCAAAAGGAACACATGCAAAAGAAAAATCTATAAAACTAAGAGTTAGACCTATTGCGTTTATTGCTATGACGATCAACTTGCAAAGATACTATTTTTTGCCAAGTACCATATCAATTCCATCACCCTCACTTGGCTGAGGAACCTAGGAAATGCACTTTGACATAGGGGTTTCACATGTAATAGGGGTTAATGTTGTTCACACCATGGTATGCCTAATGTTTAAATAAAAGAATTTGGTTAAGGTTTTCGAACCATTAGAAAAATGTAATCGTTGATTATCTTATGTTTATTCTTTATTCTTCATATTTGGAGGAATTGTCTAATTATACATGAGATGAACCCCTAAGCATATGGGTGCCCTAGCATGTCTCTATATTTTGACACTTGTTATTGTACTCATGTTTGATTAGGTTATTATTGATGAGCACCCTCCTTGTTCACATATTTGGAGGAACACGTATGTGCCTAGAGAGCTTGATGATGGGGTCATCCCCTTCATACTTGGTTGGTGTTTGCATTCCCTAGCGCATGGAGGAGTTTTAGCATGTTGTTAACGCTTGATTGCACATGCTTATCCCTTGGGTCAAATCATGGATGAGTTGTTACACACTTGGCATTATTTATTTACTCCATTGATGGGACGTCCCGCTTGGATCCTCCACACATGCCATGCTTTGGGGAAGTTTGTTGGGCTACTAAGTGGATCGCTCTAGGGTTTTGACCCATGTTGAACCTTCAAGACACATGGCACTTGGTTTTGGGTGCGCTCTAATAGAGGAGGCACCTTTAAATGATTTTTCATACCATTTATGGGAATGCCACACCTTAGAGAGTCCTTTCATGCCACACTAGGGTTTTGACCCATGTTGAACCTTCAAGACACATGGCACTTGGTTTTGGGTGCGCTCTAATAGAGGAGGCACCTTTAAATGAGTTTTCATAGCATTTATGGGAATGCCACACCTTGGAGAGTCCTTTCATGCCACTTGTGCCACTTTCTTGAGCAGCATTCTTGTCAATTTGATTATATTGATGGAAAGTGACTCCTTTGGAAGGTTTTCACATGTGTTGGTACATCAATGGATGAGATCATTGGTTTCTTATAGGGATCTAAGGGGTCAAAACCGTACATCTAACCTCTTCCATTATTGTTACACCTATTTTAGTGGAGAGTTGCACCCCTCTGAGCATATGTTTCATTTATCATTGTATTTGACACCTATTCTAGTGGTGCACCCCCCTCTTTGAGAAAATCAATTGGGGCTTGAGGTTGTATAGTCAAACCACTTCATATTTTATGTATTTTTTACCATATCTGGAGGAGATTATTGTTGTTTACTCCTCCATAGGATAGATTTAGAGATTTATTATTATTCTATTGAGGGAATTTTTACTCTAAAACTCTATATACGAGGCTCTTCTCTCAATTGTACAATGTTGTTAGGTGGGGATCTTACAAAGATCTAATTTCATTTGTTTGGAGAGCTTAGTGGCATATATTAGACTTATCTTATGATATTAGGCATATGTTGTGGTAGATCAAGCATGGATGTGATACTCTAAACATTTTCATTCTAAGGTTAGTTAATCTTGTGTATTAAATAGTAAAATTTACTACTTAAAAGAAAGTAAATGAAAATCTCTTCCCTTTCTTATGTGCTTTAGTTATTGGTAGATTGATTGTATTTGGCATCTTTTTAGGAGTATTTGCAAGTCCAATATCGACCTCCTTGTTGGAGTATATGCTAGGTTGTTGGCCAAAACTATATGCCCAAGAGTAAATCTTTCTTGAACAATTATTGCATCCAAATCCAATATTCTATGTTGCCTTTGGCATGAATATTCGGTGATTTATCCCAAGAAAACCCTAAAAGATCAAGACCCTATTTGCCTAAGGTCGAAGGCACTTGTCTTTAGCCCAACCACCATCCAAAAAACCTAAAAAAAATCCTTTTATTTTTCTGTTTTGTCCACTGAAATTATGAGTTTAACCTTATTGTCGAATCATTCCAGTTTTTAGTTCTCTCAAACCTAATGCTTAGAAGTTAATTTTATATCATTTTCAAGCTTGCATTCTAACTTTGGAAATTATTTTTCGTAAGAGTTTTAAAAATAAAAAAATTAATCAATCATTTTATTAGGTATTTTTTCCTGGAAATTATTTTTAGTAAGAGTTTTAAAAATCAAAAAATTAATCAATCATTTTATTAGGTATTTTTTCCTTAAATATACTGCATATTCATTTCTACATTTAATAACAGGCTTACACCAACATTGAGTTGTTGAATTAATCCACAAAAATCATACCTAGAGAATGATTTTAAACACTTGTTTATATTATTAAATTTCATGTACATCTACATCATTTTTATTTCCAAATTTCGCTGCAAAATATGTTCACGAGGAATCTTACTTCACTTAATCGTTAAAGTAAAGTTTATTCATTTTCTTAAATGGTTGCGTTAAGCTTAATTGTATATTGAGCAATCATTTGAGAAATCATTCCATTGGATTAATTAATTTAATTCACCCTCTTTGGAGTAATTTTAATTACTTAATAATTTTGGAATTTTCCGTGGTTTTTCTAATTCGTCTTAATTTCCATATCGATGAAGAGCTTTAATGGTTGAATTTTTCATCTTTTAAATTCATTTCAAACAACATTTCATTTCCTATTCAAGTGTTTACTTTATTTTTGCACTTTAATAATCAATTTTGATAATGATTTTTTGGGGTTTAATCAAATCTATAACGCAATCAGTGAATTCACTAAGATTTAAAATTAAATCCCTGAACTCTCATTCATTAAGGACCAATTCAAAATCAATTAATCATAGGGAAGCTTTTCTTGACCTTTTAGAGCAACTCAAATTAGAAGAGTTGTGCACCTAGTTGACAATGTTGCCTTCTTATGTAGTTGCATCTAGGGGTAGCACTCTCGGGTTGGGACTTCCTACTTAAGTGTTAATCTGCGGCTACAAAAACACCCAAAGACAATGTTGATTTTCAGACCATGGTAAGCAGATTCTACGCTCGGAAAATAACATAAAAAAACATTGAAAAACTCCATTAAAAACTAGAAGATTTGAATACCTTAATACACAAACACATGCTAGTGGAAATATGAACAGAAAATACACAAATATGAACTTTCAATTACATTTATCTTTTATTGAAAAATTGAAAAAAAGAGCTGTAAATCTAAGACATGTTTGTGTTGATGAGTCCCTTTTGTTATGGACATTTCGTCCCATAAGCCCTTGTGAAGATCAAGTTCGACCAGAATCTTGGCCATCATCATTAGGCCAGATTCCAAGAACGAGTAGTCAGCCTTGATGAATGTACCTATGGCGTTCCCGATGAGTTCGAAGATTTCATCAGACCATAGTTATGGTGGGAGTCCTCATGGCTTGACCCAGATGGATTGTCAAGTAAATTTAGTAGTTCCAATACTGAAGGAGGGACACCACCTGGAGACATTGAAAACATGATTATCTAGAAGCCAGTGCCCCTTGAGAATAAGTCTGGTGTCTTCCATGTTCTAAAAAATACGCATAAACCATCCTTTAGTTAATGTAAAGCGTTCCAGTGCGTAACAAATAATCGGGGTCTATAGGTCCCTTGACCAAGCTCTAAAGTTTTGCACAGTAACCCCTCAACCATCGAAGCGGCCCACCAGGGCCAAATCCGTTAAAGGAATGATGTTCGTCATCGAGAATTCATCCCCAAGCGTGAGATTGAGAGAGCAACTCTTCCTGTAGACACATTTTTTTAAGTGTCAATCAGACCCTCTAGGTTAAAATGACAATCAAGGGGACGGTCTTTGCCCTTCCTGGGGGGATTCGCCTACAGAGAGGAGTCAGTGAAGACCTGTGAAGCAAGTACTTTCTTTTGGAGGATCAGGACAAGTTTTCTTTTGGCCCATACCTTATCAAGCGAGATGAAGATTGCTAGAGAAAAGGTTCATGACCCAGATCCCTAAAACATAAAGCAGTATCCTGCTGTTGTGTGTTTGGAAGGTTCGACAAGCAACATACTGGAGCTTCACTGCTCCTCTATGCACCATATCCCTAATATATTGGTGCTTTGACTTATCATGGAACACTAGGTTCTCGGACAACTTCACACAACTTTGGTTGTCACAAAAGATACAAGTCGCCTCTAACTGGAGATCAAACAAATCAGACAATAGCTTCCTAAGCCATACTACCTCACAACTAGTTGAACAAGCTACGACATATTCTGCTTCGGCTATACTTAGTGCCACGCAAGACTCCTTCCTGCTAAACCAAGAGATCACACCTGATCCCATACTGAAGTTGCACCCCGAAGTGCTCTTCCTATCTAAGGCACTGCCAGCCCAATCCGAATCAACATAACCATGTAGGTTAACCTTTTGATTCGCATCATATCTGATCCCATAATCAATTGTACCCTTCATGTACCTCAATATATGCTTTGCAGCAACCAGGTGAACTTGTCTCAAATCCATCAAGAACTGGCTCAAAGTGTTCACAACAAAACATGTGTCTAGTCTCATGTTCATCGAGTACATCAATGATCCAATCATTTGACGATATATTCTGGCAGAAACTGACTTTGATGAAGGATCACAAACTAGATTCAAACTCGATTCCATGGGTGTGGTTATTGTCTTGCAGCCCATCATGCCAAATCTCTTTAGGACCTCTATTGTATACTTCCCTTGACCAAGAAAGAATCCATCTTCACTCTATCACACCTACATACCTAGAAAATAATGCATCATGCCCAAGTCCTTCACCTCGAACTTGGCAGCAAGCTTCCTCTTTGTATTTGTAATCAACCCATCCTCACTTGTCACAAATAGGTCATCTACATACAGTAGAAGTATCAATGGGTTCCCTTCCTCAACCTTGTAGTAAAGGTTGAAGTCTACTTTACTCTTGGTAAATCCCAAACTAGTCAGGAAGTTGTCCATCCTGTCGTACCATGTCTTGGGCCCCTACTTCAATCCATACAAAGCTTTCTTCAATTTACACACATGAGTCTGTCTCTCGTGTGTCTCAAATCCAAGTGGCTGCTCTTCATACACTTCCTCTTCCACTACACCATTCAAGAATGTTGTCTTGACATCTATCTGGTATATCTTCCATTTCATCATTGCAGCGAAAGCAAGTATTGTTCTAATGGAAGTGTATCTGGCTACAGGTGAAAAAGTCTCCTCATAATCTATCCCTTCTTTCTGGGAGAAGCCACGTGCTACAAATATCGCCTTATATTTCTCTATGTTGCCATCTGTAGCATCCTTAATCTTGTAGATCCACTTGGAAGTCACAACAGACTTCCCTTATGGTCTCGGGACCACCTCCCATACATCATTCTTCATGATAGACTGGTACTCCTCGATCATGGCATCCTTCCATTCTTTCTTTTATGCCCCTTCTTCATAGTTGGAAGGTTCTTTGTCAATGATGTCACACAGCACTGCTACATAACTAGAGTATGCCCTAGGTCTCTTGCTTTCTTCATGCCTTCCTTCTTGAGCGCCATATCTCTATGCATCTAGGATAGCCTCTTCTACCCATGCTAGTTTCCTCTTGTGAGAATTCTTCTCACGGGGTGGATCTATAGGTTCCTGAGGTTCTTCTATTTCTCGATCTTCTTCTGCAGTTGCTTCATTCATTGTTGTATCTCGGATCCTGGGTACTTATGGTTCTTCAATAGGTGTTTTTATAGATTTGTTGTAAGCTGAGTCTTCGTTAAATGCCACGTCCCTGTTGAGATCGATCTTCTTGTATCCTGGAAAGTATATTCTGTAAGTCTTCAAGTTTTCACTATATCCCACAAATATGCCCTTCTTTCATAAAGGGTCTGACTTCGTTCTTTTCTCCTTTGGAATGTGTATGTACATTGGGAAACCAAATATCCTGAGATGGATGACTTCTGGTTTCTCGCCATAGAAATTTTCTTCTAGTGTCTTGTTGACCAGTACTCTGTGTGGAGTACGATTCTGTACATACACAGTTGTTCTTGCAGCTTTTGCCCATAAATGCATGGGAAGATCCTGATCATGAAGCATTGCCCTTATTGTTTCCATAATCGTTCTATTCTTCCTTTCTGCAACTCAATTTTTTGTGTGGATTGTATGGAGTGATCAACTCCCTCTTAATCCCTGACTCTCTGCATAATTCCTTGAATTCTTCTTATGTGAATTCTTCACCATTTTCTGATCGAAAGGTCTTGATTTTCTTTTCTGTGTGATTCTCCATCAGGGATTTGAATTCCTTAATTTGTTGAATACTTCATCTTTTCTCTTCAATAAATATATCCAGGTCTTCCTAGAAAAATCATCAATGAAAGAAACATAATATACATACCCACTCAATGAACTGGATGACATTGGACCTCATACATCATAGTGGATGACTTCCATGATTCCTTTTGCTTTGCTCTTGCTGCTTGAAAATGTCTTCTTTGTGTACTTTCCCTGTTCACATCCTTTGCAAATGCCTTCATGCTTTGTCTGGATTTCAGGAAGACCATTGACTGATTTGCTTGCAAGTGATAGTGCTATACAGTGCACATGTGCAAGCCTTTTGTGCCATAATTCACTTGGCTCCATGGAGTCATGGAACAAGGCTTGTTTAGGTTGGCTCTTTAGTTTGTATAAGCCTCCCTCTTTCTCTCCAATCACTACTGCATCATATATGGTCTTTCCTTTTGGCCACATAAGAACTTGGCCGCTAACAAATGCAACCCTCATACCTTTTGCAACCAATGCAGATATAGAGATAAGATTCTTCTTGAGTCCTGGTACATATAAAACATCCTTCATCTTCAAAGATTTTCCAAAGTTCGGATTGTACAAGGCTTCACCACTTCCTTTTATAGGATATTGATAGTCATCCCCAAGTTTCACCTTGTGGGGTGACTCATGTTCAGATAGATTCACAAAGGATTCTTTAAATCATGCCATATGCTTGGAATCCCCACTATCTACAAGCCAATAATTGATGCCATGTGAAACAGTACCTGCGAGAGATAAAATCAAAACATATTCTTCCTCGCTTGAAGAATCTTCATTTTCTGCTCTGGTTCTTCCCCTGGGAGGTTCATCATCCTCTGTAGTGTGAGCATGATGTCATTTCTTGTTGTTCTTGGGACAATCTCTGGAAAAATGTCCTTTCTCATCGCAAGTATAGCATCTGACATTAGATAGATCTCTCTTGGGTCTTCTAAGGTTCTCCCTCTTATTCTGGTGGTGGTGTTTTTCTTTCTTGTGATGAGAGTGTTCCCTTTTGTTATTCTTGGTGTGTGTTGTGAGAGCTTGGTCTTCATTTCCCATCTTCTCTTCTCGAGCTATGATTCGAGCTTCTTCTTGTGAGCATTCCTCCCACATCCTACTGAAAGTGATTAACTTTCTTATAGCACAAATTCCTTGAATAAAAGAGTCTCGTGACCAAGGGAGACCATTTAAGGTGGTCATCACAACTTCTCCATTCTCTATGTCTTCTCCCACAGTTTCAAGTTTTTCCTTGATTTGAGAGACCCTTGTAAAGTATGACTGTATGGTATCTGCATTTTGGATCTTCACATTCTTCAACTGATTTCGGAAGGTCATCTTCCGATTTATATTCTTTCCTTCGAATAGCTTGGTCAATGAATCAAACATCTCTTTAGGTGTCTTTAAGGAAGACACATGTGGTATAAGGTGATCCTTGATGGAACAAGCAATAATACTCTTGGCCTTGACCAAGTTCTTCTTGTGTAAGGCTTTAGCCTCATCTCCCTCTGGAGCTGAAACCTCTTCATTTATGTAGGTGTCCAATTCATTCTCTTCAAGGACTAGTGAAATCTATACTTCCATGCTCGAAAATCATCAGCTCCTTCAAGCTTATCCTCAAGCTTAGTGTGGTGAGACATCTTTAATGAGAATCGCAAATGGAAATACAAAAGATTTAGTACTTACTGCTTCGAGATGCCCAGATTGGATTTGGAGCTGGTTTTCTAGTCTGGGGTCAAATTAGTGTTTGACTTTCCTGAAGTTTTACCCAACCAAAAATTTTGATCTTGGTCTCTAAATTTCGATTTTGAGGAGGAGAACAATCCTATGTTGGGTCCACTCTAAAATTACACTTTTGTGAAAAGCCCTAATTTCCTGCAGTAGTGACAGGCCAAAAACTGCAAAATGCCCATAATAAGATTATGCCTCGACAGGAAGATGCACCCTTCAAAGGAGAGTTATCCTAGCCTCATTTCCTTGATGATCTGTGGAGAGAGACCCAAAAATCAAGAAGCCCTAGCTTTTGTAGCTGCACTATGCCTTCTTCTTAATTTGGCTCTAATACCATGTTAGGTTTTTACAGTTTATTCAATATGATCTAGTATCTTATCTTAGAGAATAATATGCACAACAATAATAAGAAGAGACAAGAGACAAAGATTTTCCTCGGGGAAACCATAAAGGAGAAAACCCCGCAACTTTGTCAAAGATAGAATGAGCACTAGTAGAAAAAATAAAACCAAAAAGTATAAAGATGATCTTTGATAGCTGTTCTATCTCCCACTTGTGTGAGCTAGTCCTCTCTCTCTCATGCTCACTTGATGAGTGAGTGAGTGTTTAAAATAGAGAGTCCCTCTCTATTTATACCTATTTTCCACTTGACTTTTTCTCCTACTGGGTCGAGTTCTCTAGGAGAGTCTAATAACCCAATTACCACTTATTTATGGGGACTGATTCCCCGGCATACAAAGGAGGGTTAACCTCAATGACTTTACATGACTAAAGTACAATGATGACTCTCTCGATCGGAGGAATGAACATCTTCGTCGGAGGTACAATAATAAAATACAAATACAATATAAAAATATACAAGTGGATATCTTCCGAAGTTACAATTACATTAACATTATCACATGAAAGTCATCAAGGAAAATAATGCTTGCACTACTAGATTTAAACTCCTTCTAGCCTTCGTTATATATCTCTCAAAATGGACATACACTCTAGCCTTCGTTAAATATCTCTCAAAATGGACATACATTTCAAGGAATAACATGTCATGTTATGTGCCCAAACTTTAGCAAAAAATCAAACTCTATTAGTCCAAATTAGCATGGTCTACTCTAAATAAATTGTATGGAACAATATCTTAATTAAGACTTTAATTTGGATATAAACTCAAACCTAACACAACCAATATCTAACTCAACTGCAACTCAACTAATAAGCACATAACACTAACACTCCATGAGATCAACACAATATATATAGCGGGGCCTTGAGTGTCAGTAGAAAACCCACTTAAACAATGAGATCTTTTATGATCAAAGGTTATAATTTGACGAATTTTGATACGCAATTGCATGTCCATGTCCATACTATTACGACTTGATACATATTTTCCACATTAAGTTGTGTACTACAATGACATGACTAGCATCCTACTCTAACAAAACTAGATAAACAACCATTGCTCTCATTGTTGACCACTCTTTCACCAACCTAAGAGCTAACTACAACCAAACACTAACCATTTATTAATCAAACACTGCCCTCTAAATAAGAAAACCTCGCACAAAATCATAGATCGACTCATAAATAGCCAATGAGAAACCTAATTGCCTTTATAATCAATGAAGATTAGGTCCATGGCCATTTAAAATACCAACTTTATAAATGTCCTCTATATCATAGTCATTTAAGACCACACGCATACAGACATGTGCTCTCATACTCACATCCGTAACTTATCGTAAATGCCCATTCTATACATAGTCGTTAGGGTTTATGTCAACACAAAGAGAAAGCCTCAAACATTAATGCACAAGAAAAAGGCGAAATAACTAATTCCAAGTCAAAATTAATCACTATAACAACTTCAATAATTTTCTATTGGATGTCATATAACCACATTGAAGTGCCAAAATTACATATAACAATGTCACAAGGTTTCTTATAGGAGTCGTCTAAATTTTATCTTTTGGACCTTTTTTTTTTTGTTATTATCATTGATATTCGGTGAATTGATCTTCGACCAAATCAAATTTTTCATTGTTTAAATTTAATATTTTTTGGAAAAATAAATTCAACGTACTCAAATACCCTTGTTATATTTAAATTATAAAATCTTAATTACGTCGAAGGCGTTTTCTCTATGGAGATGTAGTCTCAGAAGATTCCTCATCTCCCTGGCCATTCACACTTCGACAGTTGTCGCGTCGGATTAACAAATGGATCTTGGACAAGTGTTGTGCTGATCAATCATATTTTTTTTCTTCTGCATTTTAGTTGGGTCCCCGATTCTGCAATCTTGATTGGTGAACTTCTGTCTTGTAGACCGCTACTGTCCTTTGTGTTACGGTTGTTGCTGCACGTGAATGGATTGATGGATTGATTGGCAGTTGCAGGTCGTTCTTTGGAGTCGGTGTTTAGCGTTTTTTTTCTTCTACATCTTAGTTGGGTCCCTGATTCTGCAATCTCGATTGGCGAACTTCTGTCTCGTAGACCACTGGTGTCCTCTATGTTACGATCGTTGCTGCACGTGAATGGATTGATGGATTGATTGCCAGTTGCGGGTCCTTCTTTGCAGTTGGTGTTTAGTGTGTTTTCCTGACAGATGGCTTGCTTGTTTTCTCTACTCTTCCATATGTTGTCCTAAACCATCGGTCCTGATGATTTTTTGTACAGGAATTTACTGTCCTTCCCCGCGATTCATTTATCTCGATTCGGCAAACTCATTGCCGACGATTTTGCAAAGTTTCGGTTCACCATTTTTTGTGGGTTTATCCTACGCTATTATCGACGAGTTTTCTGTCTTTACACTCACAATTTGGTCGAGCTTCCATTTTACTAATGCTTCACTGAATTGAATACACTTTGCCCATGTCCCTTCATCCACTGGCATTAATGTTTCATCAATGCATTGTTGCTCAATTAATGCAAGAAAGCTTGTCATATGATTCAGACATGGGTCAATATCTTAATCTTTGCTCAACTTATGACGATCTTCGAAATCTTGTTACAATATTGCATTTGTCGCTTTTGTTGTTGCACCGCCTTTGCTTTGCGCATATAAATAGACCTTCAGCTAACCACATATTGATTTTGGTGCGCTTTATTTACACTTCACAGTTTGCAGTTTCTTTAAATTTGCAGGTATTCCTTTAGTCTGCCTAAATTTTTTGAAGATTCTTTTAGTTTGATTATGAGATGGTCAAACACCCTTGCTTTGTTTTGTTGTTATTGCTGCTTTGTCTAATTATTAGTTATTTATGTAGTTTTTTTTACAGTTTGCAGTTTCTTTAAATTTGCAGGTATTCCTTTAGTCTGCTTAAAATTTTTGAATATTCATTTAGCCTGATTATGAGATGGTCAAACACCCTTGCTTTGTTTTGTTGTTATTGCTGCTCTGACTAAAAGAGAATGACATAATCATTGCTTTGTTTTAGTTCAACCAAAGAAAGCAAGGGTGTTCCATGAGATGGTCAAACACCCTTGCTTTGTTTTGTTGTTATTGTTGCTTTGTCTAATTATTAGTTATTTATGTATTTTGTTTTACAGTTTGCAGTTTCTTTAAATTTGCAGGTATTCCTTTAGTCTGCTTAAATTTTTTGAATGTTCATTTAGTCTAATTATGAGATGGTCAAACACCCTTGCTTTGTTTTGTTGTTATTGTTGCTTTAACTGAAAGAGAATGACATAATCCTTGCTTTGTTTTAGTTCAACCAAAGAAAGCAAGGGTGTTCCATGAGATGGTCAAACACCCTTGCTTTGTTTTGCTATTATTATTGCTTTGTCTGATTATTAGTTATTTATGTATTGCCTCATATTTTTTTTCCTGGCAATAAAAAATTCGATACATTTTTACCTGGAAGGAACTTGAAAGCCGCAAATGCCAAACGCCTTTGCTTTCTGCATATAAATACACTTGAAGGTAACCAATATTGATTTTGGTGCGCTTCATTTACACTTTACAGTTTCTAGTTTCTTTAAATTTGTAGGACACCAGTTGTCCATAGTTATATTACGCTATTTTGTAATCGTAAACTGGCCTAAACTGGACTAAATAGTAAACTGGAGTTTTACAAGCACGTTCCAAATGGTTGAATCCTGCGGAGGTCACCGACGATTTTTTATCATATAAATTTCTTAGACAAAAACAGTATTCAGGTTTCGAATTTATACCTTGTGGTTTGATTTAAGATTTTTATTGTGTGTTTCCGCAACCCGCAACCCGCAATTTGCGGGATTGCGAAATGCGGAAAGGGAAAAATAAAATTACGCTATTTTGTATGCCCGCATCCTGCTTTTTTGTAATCCCGCATCCCACAATTCCAGGATATTTTGCTTTTGCCTTTGCGCTTTCGACTTTTTACCATGTAGTTTAATTTAAGATTTTTGTTTTGTGTTTCCGCAACCCGCAACCTGCAATTTGTGGGATTGCGCATTGCAGAAAGGGAAATAAAACTTCGCTATTTTGTAATCGCGCATCCTGCGTTTTTGTAATCGTGCATCCCGCTATTTTGTAATCCTGTATCCCGCATCTCGCAATTGCGGGATGCGGGTTGTGGGATGCGGGATACGGGTGGTGAATGAAATATTATTTTGTAATCATGTATCCCATATCCCGCATCCTGCAATTACGGGATGCGGGTTGCGGGGATAGTGAATGATATATTAATCTATAAACTGTGTAATATAATGAAGAAGACTAAAGGAATAGAATTAAGAATTAAAATATTTATAGTGAAAATTTGAAAGAGGACACAAATTAATCTCTTAATGTTTATTTCAAATTTTGAACAACTGCCATAGAATCAATCTCGACAGTACATGAAGTATTATTTTGTAATCACGCATCCCGCAATTGCGGGATAGTGAATGATATATTAATCTATAAACTGTGTAATATAATGAAGAAGACTAAAGGAATACAATTAAGAATTAAAAAATTTATAGTGAAAAATGGAAAGAGGACACAAATTAATCTATTAATGTTTATTTCAAATTTTGAACAACTGCCATAGAATCAATCTCGACAGTACTTGTCTCATGCTCATAGGTAGAGATAAAAAGGCATAGATCTTGGTACACACCAAATCTCAATATTCCCCCTTGGTGTAAGTTCTAGCAGGGAAAAAATTGTCATCTTGTCATTTGATCACATGAATATGTGACATTGCGATTTTTTTTGTTCTTGCCCTGTTTCATTTCACAGGAAAAAAAAATTGTCACACTATGGAGAGTATGCTAACTGAATATTCGATTTCACTCTTGCTACATGGTGCTGTCAACATTTTCCCGCTGGTACAAGTCTCCTCGTTAAACCAAGTGAACTCACTGAACTCATCATCTATTCGGTTCCGAATTTCTATCTCAGACAAGCTTCACAAGCATGAGATATTGCTTCCAACTATATATAGTAGTCTTGTAGAAACTAGACAACTAAAAGAAGGATCTATAATCAAACTTACCAAGTGTACATCGAACATTGTACATAGTGTAACGCATTTTTAATTTCCATTTTGTCTTTGTCCACTTAATCATTTTCACACTGTTCATGCATCCAAGGTTTTTCTATCCCATTCAACTCTAATATATTTCTTATCATAGGACTATCGCATTGCTTGCACTCGAAGTTGTCACAGTGGATGCAACAATTATTGGAGATCCTGCACCTTACCACTTACCTATACCTTCTCCCTCGTAGAGTTCTTCCTCTGTTCCAGTGAATCCTAGCTTAGTAGATGAAAAACCTGCCTTGGCTACATCAACTATTCCATTCACATCACTCTCCTCTTCTAGCAAAGTTTGGAGCATTCAAGGTCAAGTTATTGCCAAGACAAAGCTACATGAATATGGAAACCAACGAGGGTCTGGAAAAATCTTTGTATTTGACATTGTTAATGCTTCACACGATGAAATACATATATATGCATTCAATGAATTGGCATTCTCTTTGTATGACCAAATACATATAGGAATAATGTACATAGTATCAAATGGCATAGTGAAAGCATGCAATCCAATTTTCAACCATATGAAAAGCCATAATGAGATTTTCCTAGGTTCCTCCTCAACCATCCAACCATGCTTAAATGAATACCCCTTAATATCTTTTTTTTGCTTTAACTTTAAAACTATTCAGGAGATACAAAGTATACCTGTCAATTCCATGGTGGACCTTGTTGGCCTTGTCATTTCAGTTTCTCCAACATCCACAATACGAAAACGAGATGGTGTTGAGACTGTTAGGTGCACTATTGGACTCTGTGACATGTCAAGCTATAGTATTGACATAACACTTTGGGGAGAGCATTGCAAAATTGAAGGAGCCAAGCTTTCCAATCTCCGTGGTTTACCTACGCCTCCAGCTGTAGCAATCAAAGGTTTTCGTGTTATAGATTTTAATTCTAAAAACTATTGGAACTATTTCCAACACTATTGTTTTTATAAACCCAGAAATTGAACAAACTTCAGTTCTCCAAAACCGGTTTCATGAAAATGGATTTCGTTCAGCATCGCCATCGTTGAGCCGAAAGTTCAATGCCTCTCACTCTGGTTCTCGTAAATTCATTACCATCAATGACCTGCAAACTCTTCAATCATCTGAAAAAGTTGTTTGGTACTCTCTTGTAGCAACCATCACAAATGTTAACATGGATGACTTTTATTTCCTTGCATGCCCTCTTTTTGTTGACAGAATACAATGCATGAAAAAGATTGCTCACAAAGTTGCAGACATTTGGCATTGTGCTAAATGTGATGGAGAGTTTCTTGAATGTGACTATCGATATATACTAAAGGTTGACTTGGAAGATGTTACTGGATACCTTCATGGTGTGATAGCATTTGATGATGCTGCAAACCAACTCATGGAAATTTCTGCAAAATATCTATGTCTTCTCTCAACTGAAACAACATCACTTGATGAAACAGTGCAGAGGATCTACAACAAAAAATTACTTCTTACTCTTTCAGTTAGAACAAAGACCTTCTGTAGAGTTGCACCCCTAAAAGTTGTAATTGTCATGGTTGAAAACACATAAACGACAATTTCAGATGGACACATAAATATATACATTTTTTCAACTTGATACTTAACCATTCTTCATTGTTTATAATGAATGCTTTCAATTGTCAATTTTAACTCCTTGTTTCATTGTTCAACATAGCAGGGTATTTTTTTAACTCTCTTATAGCACCACTTTCTTGTAGTCTCATACTTCCAATGTACAAGCTATCACTTACCATTTCTTATGCAAGTTGGTGAAAAAACCTACATGGTAGTTTTTAAATACAATACTATTTTGCTATCCTGTTTTTTATAAAATGAACAACTTTCTTCTCTTGTTTCTGGGCACAACTTTTGATTACTCTGTACATAACAATAATTACAGTTACTTTTTTTTTCATATATACTTTCTCACACTACACTTTGTTCTTCTATATTATCGTTTTCTTACAATTATCAAGTTACAACTTGAAAAACAAAATTTACTCCAGTTATATTATTTTACGCTACATTCTTACTTCCCCATATGCAATGAATTAACATTTGTTTTTTATCTTTTACTTTATATCCACATAGTTTCCAGTTAATACATATACAAAATGTGTCGCTACCAACAATCAAAGCTTCTAGGTGTTTAACAAGTTTACAATTTTCTTGTAGGCATTATGCCAAATCATGACAAGGAACAAGCCAATGCACAAAGAAGAGTTTTATATGCACAAAACAGAGATAAAAACAACAAGAAACAACATCTTCTTTACAGGGATGCTCGTCTACGTGTGGATATGTCTTCTTCAAATTCTCTTGCAGAACCTCTTGAATAAACTTCACTTCCACCTCCTATGCCAAATCCATTGAACAACCACCTCAATGACGCACATCAACGATTTCGTAAAAAAATGGACCAACTAGCTAATATGCATGTATGCTCGATTTGCAAAAAATGTTACCCTGGTATTGTAACAAAAAATTTCCATGAAGCATACACTTGTTCACGTTGTATTCTAGAACGAAAAGGGCATCACTTTTCATTGGAAAACAATATGGATCCGAGCAACCAACCAACTGTCTTTGCAGTACTTACCGTAGGTTGAATAGATGCTCATTAGTCGTGCTAACCCAATCTTGCAAGTGACACGTGCTCGTGGTGGTCAATATAAATACTATGGTCATACTATTTTCTTCCCCTAAGACATTTCCAACATTGCCACATACCTACTGTATTTAGTATCAGAACTCGACATCCTCGTTGTTTAGAAATGTGATTCTACAAACAAACCATATGAATTGTTTGTTAGTCGAACACATGTTCTTGCTTCCCTTCAATTCAAAATGGAAAACGACCCATACTACAAGGATGTACAAATCAACCCAATTGCATTAGCTTCTTTGCCTCTTATTTCAGTAGACATTTCACCTTTGATTCCACATCTTAATAGCAATGCTACATTATCTCATCAACAAAGCTTATCCTGTACAGATCAACCACCAAATTCATTTGAACCCTATGAATTGGAATCCTCGTCATTTATTTCAACCCAAACTAATGCTAGAACTAAGGTTGAAGAAATTAGACAGTTGTTACACATACCAAATATCCCACTACCACCTTCCATTGATTCCCCCCCTATAGAAATGTCCCCTATCAATGAGTATAACACAGAAGGGCTTATTTCCATGGATTTTCCAACTTTGTTTCCCACAGGTACATCAATGTTATTACAACCACACATCCATGAAGTTGATATGCACGAATATGCACTTCACCTTATTCGCTATCATGACAACAGATTTTCCCAACATACTCGCTTCCGATACTACATATACAATATAATTATGTGTCATCGAAGTAATGCTACTGCCTCTGTTTTTGTCAAAAAAAAACCTTAAGATACACTACCTCCCACGGTACATGAGCTTGTCAATTAATTGCAAGACATGCCGAGCGATAAAATTGGTGAACGGGTCACAAAATTTGGGTCTTCATTACGTGGAACACGTTCATATTGGAACAAAAGTAGAGTTGAAGTGACAAATATGATAAATCAACAAGGTACACCAACGTTCTTCTTCACCCTTAGTGTAGCTGACAAAAAATGGCCAGATTTGCATGCTCTAATGCCTGCTAAACGTCCTAATGGTTCAGCTCAAGCTTATTAATGGAAGGTTCACAACATCATATCAAATCCACATATTACATGACAATACATGCACAATAGATTCAAAACATTTCTTGAAGAGGTGCTTCAAAAAGGTTTTCATATAACCGATTATTGGTGCAGGTATTATACCATCTATTCCTTCCTATTTTTCTCTATGTATTTTTTACTTTATACAATTTATTTCTAATATATGCTTTTTCCTCCCATGTAGATATGAATGGCAGCATAGAGGATCCACACACATTCATGGTTTTATTTGGTTGGAAAATGCACCAAATATGGACACGTTAGATTGGGAAGATGATGTTGCAATTGAAGATGCAATTTTTTTTTTGACACACATGTGACAGCTTAGAATCCTCGTAATTCCCAGTTTTCCACATCTGAGTCACACCATTCTACTACAAATTATCCATGCAGTCTTGCATCACCATCAATATTTGCATCAAACTACTCAACTGACTATGAAGAACTTGTCAATTTTGTTCAAAGACACACCAAATGTTCAGAGTCAACATGCCTTCACAAAAAAGGAACATATGTTCAATGTCGCTATGGTTTTCCATATGAACTACAAGCTATTTTTTCGTTATGCATTGATCCAAATGGACAGAAAACCTACAATCTTGCAAGAAATTATCCCCTTCCAAATATTCACAACCCTGCCATGCTTTCAATATGGAGGGCTAATGTTGATTTCCAATCTGTTCTTTGTAAACATGATGTTCTCAAATATAATTCAAAGTATTCATCAAAAGTTGAGCCAAAATCAGAAACCTGCCATGCCATTCTCTCTCACCTTGCACATGTTGCACCAAGTGACAGCCCCATTCTTCAGCCAATCAAACAATTTCTTGCACAAACAGTTGCAGAAAGAGACAGTGCACAAGAGACGTGTCACATGCTGCAAAAAATTCCTCTTGTGCTTTGTAGCTGTCACTTATTTTCCCTAAACGTGAGCCAAACTGTCTTCCGTCATGTTTCTAATGACGCTAATAACACCCCTGCAATGCCCCCCTTCATTTTTGCTTACATGCAAAGACCCATTGCTCTTGAACATCTAACTCTGCTTGAAGCTGCTCGTTGTTGGTCTTTCTCACCTAATAGGAAAAAAAATCCATGGAAACAAAACTTGCGTGATAATATTGTTAGAGTCTATCCACATTTCACTTCCATTCCTCCCTCTGATTCTTCATCTTTTGAACCGTTTTGTTGGAGTGAACTTCTTCTATACAAACCCTTTTGGTCTATCCCTCACGATATTGGAACCTTAACTTCTGAAATTATTTCTCATTGGCATCAGATTAAAGGCACATATGTTGTGTGGCATATTGAACGTGCAGAAGAAGAACCCTCTACACCTCTATCCAATGGTTCAAACTTTGATGCTATTACGTTTCCATTGCCCCATGCCATGGATGAATGGGAACTTCTCTCTCAAATGAGACCAGGCAATAACATCCAAGTTAACGACCTTGAAATGCTTGGCCATCGTGAATTTGACAAAAATCACAATTGGTCACATAACAATATATGCACCCATTTGCATGAGACAACAACATCATTCATTGAGCTCAATCGCTTGTCCATTGAACTACATGAATATATCCCATCCTTCTCCAATTCGCCTAATTCCTTGTCTCCCACACAATGCATAGCCTTTGATCTTGTCATGTCCCATTTCAGAAAAATTACATATGTTGAACCGCTAAAACTTTTGATTCAAGATACTGCAGGAACCGAAAAATCTTATCTCATATCTTGCCTCAAATTTGCACTTCAAACTGCATCTGAACAAAATGCCTGCACACTTCTTCTCCTTACTCCAACTGGTGTTGTTGTTTTTAACATACATGCATTTACAATACATTCTGCTCTTCAAATACCATGAATTGGTGAATTGCACCCTCTTGAAGTCCAATCCCTTTCAAAAATTCAAGAAGAACTTCACCATATTCGTTATATTCGCATAGATGAAATGAGCTTTATTGGTCCAAAAATGTTGACTCAAATTGATGCACGCTTACGCCAAGATTTCCTCTTGCAATGTACAATCCCATTTGGTGGTTGCTCCATAATTCTTCTAGGTGACTTTGGACAATTACCTCCTGTAAACGACATCCCCATGTATGCAGGCTCATTCGTTGGAACTGCTCTTTGGCGTACATTTGATACTTTTATCACGCTCGAAACAATTTTTCGACAACAAGGAAATAGTGCTTCTCAAACTGCCTTTCGGCAACTCTTGCTAAACCTTCAAAATGCAACACCAACTGTTGAATATTGGGCACTCCTAATGACAAGAACAACCCCATGCCTTTCACATGTCGAAAATTCTTCATTTGAACAATCTATCCATTTGTATCCTGCAAATAGCTCAGTTGCACTGCATAACAAACACATGCTGAAACAACTTAATATACCATTTGCACATTGCTTTGCAGAACAAAGGAACCAAAATGCCCATCAATCCATTGATGACGAACAACTGGCATTAAAGGTCCTTCTTGTTGTTGGTCAACAAGTCATGTTAACTGCTAAATTTATGGGTTCAAGCAGGACTTGTTAACAGCTCACTTGGACAAGTCATTCATATTGTCTACAAGTCAAATGAGAAACCTCCTACCTTGCCATCATTTGTTGTTGTCGAATTCCTGCATCACAAAGGACCCTTATGGGATGCTTCTAATCCTACTTAGGTTCCAATATCTGCAATAACAAGAGGATCCTGTAGACAAATACCACTTCGAATGGCATGAGGTTTAATAATTCATAAATCCCAAGGTATGACCCTACAAAATGTAACAATAGATATTGGAAACATTGACAGACAAGGGCTTACATTCACTGCAATATCAAGAGTTACACCTCTTTCAGGCCGAGGCATTTCTCTACCTTTCTCTTTTTTCCAGATACACTCGAATGCAAGGCAATCGATATGTCGAACATAGGAAACAAGAGGAAAGATTACTTGCTTCAAAGTCTTTAAAACCAACTTCTGCTTGAATCTTCTCATTGTCTGTTGTATAAATGTACTGTTTTTCTTTGGCCACTTGTTTATGTAAAACATCTACTTTTGTTTCAATAAAGATCCAAGAAAATTTGAAATATATACCTAGAAATTGGAGTTTTGGTTTTTAAATTGTTGTTTCTTTGAGCAATCTCAAAATAAGACAATCTCCCTTCCTTGTGGAGAACCTAGGCACAGTTATGAAAGAGAACTACAACAATGGCTATCAGGATAGAACTTATGGTGGTGGACGTGGGTCCTTTACCTATAACTGCATCTGGTGAGGCTCCCCATCCAAACTCATATCTACCTGCTGAAATTTCCAACAGTAGTGTTGGAAATAGTTCCAATAGTTTTTCCATTAAAATCTGTAACACTGCCAATCTGTATCGCCTGTTTTTGAATATTTTTCTCTGGTTTGCTCCATGTAAACTCAACCTCCTACTCTCTAAGTCCATTTCCAAGTCGCCATTCAAGTCTCACCATTCCCCAATGCTACTCCAAAAATGCTCACGAACAACCTGTCCATTTAAGAGGGCCAACTTATTACCTAGGAATCTACAGCTTCATGTCTTTCTCTCTGGGATGCCCCTTTTTCTCACAAGTTATAGGAATCTATAAAATTGAGTTTCTAATTTTCTAAAAAAATAAATCAACACATTAAAAAATTAACATATGTATTATTGAATTTACTGTGTAATCATTTGCAAAAATAGATAAATATTTTAATAAAATAAACTCTATTAAAAGTTTGTCAATACATGAGTCACTAGCAAGGCTGTGAATAAATGTACTAATTGATCACAAAATACTAACAGTATATTGATCCATCTGAAATAGGAAAACTCATAATTCGTTAAGGAAACTTAATCAAATAAACAACAAGAGATATGAAAGAATATCATAACTGTATTAAATATATTTGCAAAAAATTACAAAACATCAATTAAACAGAGGTATCTCAAGTCTCTTGTCAAGATTTTTCCCTTCCAAAAAGTCCCTATTACATGTGAAACCCACCCTTTAAATAATTATTACAAAGAGTAGATTTCCATCAAATTGGGATTGAGAAATCTAAATAAAACTAATATCCAAGGAAATCTCATCGTCTGTTCCAAATCCCTAGCAATTCCTTAATGTTGGGATAGTTAGCTGATTCAAAACCAAGTTGAGCATCACATTTATAATTCTCCATTTCGTTTTCAGTTATCTTATGCCAAATGCGGATGTAAATGTGGACCTTGCCCTCAATAGCCAATGGTTGTCTGATTAAGTGATCCACATCTTCAACGGTTATATGATTGAGCCCTTGGATTTTCTCCCTTGCTTCATCTCTCTGGCATTCAACCTACTCGATCATCAATTTTGGAGGACATACGTTTTCAATAAGATCTAATGTGGCAAAAGCAAAGCCTCCATGATACTGTCAACAGCATACCATCTTTTGACTTTCTTTAGCTAAAAGCTGCTGAGGATGATGATGTTTTCTGGTTTTTCCTTCATGTACCTTTTCCAATCCACAATGTCATCATAAGCCTTTGAATCTTTCTCCCTCTTTTCCACGTGATATTCAAGTACAACAACCATGTGAACAAAAGCAATATAGGTTTCATAAATATCATTTAAACTGTGGAACAAGTCAGTTATTAACTGATTATGCTCCTGATTTGTCCCGATAGCCAACTCCTTAAATTCTTCTTGTGAAAACCTGGAGAACAAAGAGGAAGCTGCACTTGCAGTTTCATCTTCACATTGCTTTTCAAGTGAGGCTATCCTCTGTGTAAAGGCAACATTTGAAGTCTTCTCATTTTGCAGCTCAACTTGAAGAAAGGCACTTTTGACCTGTAGTTCATTGTACTTATCCTCAGATGTCTTCATAAGATCAGCAACATGAGCCTCGTGTTCCCTTTTAGTCTTCTCAAGGTCTTCCTTCAACTAGGTTATCTCTTCTTTCCTCCTGTCAAACTCCCTATTTAAAGTGTTAACATCATGGATATTGGACCCTATGAATGCACTCAAAGAAGCAGTTGTATCTGCTGTATCTACCTGTGGGTCACCGGATTGCTGAGTCCAAACTATTTGCTCAGAAACAGATACTTCCATCCCACTTTGATCCCTAGTCCTCTTTTTTCCCTTTCTGATTACTACTTTATCAGGCTTGCTATAATAATAATCTCCAAGAGAGACAACAATGTCTTCATCAAATTTAGCTCTTGTATCAATGGATCTAGAGGTGTCAATCACTGTAGACACCAAAGAGGATGTTTGGGTAATGATAGGAGAGGGCATGGTCATGGTAATGTGAGTGGTCAAAGGAGAAATGTTTTGAACAACGACTATGTCAGAGATTAAAGACAAGAGTGGCATTGAAGATTCGGAAGATGGGAAGTGGAGATTGACAGCTGGAAGTGGTGAGGAAGACACTAAATCATTTTCAGTACTAGGTGATGTTGATAGAGTAACTGAGGGTACATTTACAAGAATCTTGAAAATTGGTGCTTTTGAATTGCTTTGAATAGGAGCTATTTCAGGGATACAAGAGAGCAGTGTGGTTGAAGATTCGGAAGATGGGAAGGGGAGATTGAGAGCTGGAAGTGGTGAGGAAGACACCAAAACCTTTTCAGTACCAGATGATATCGACAAAGTAACTGATGATAGCTCTAGGGGAATCTTCAAATTGGTGCTTCTGAAATGTTTTGAACATGGTCTATTTGAACAATTGAAGAGGAGAGTGGGGTTGAAGATTCGGAAGATGGGAAGTGGAGATTGACAGCTGGAAGTGGTGAGAAAGACACCAAAACCTTTTCAGTACCAGACGATGTTGAAAGAGTAATTGACTGTAAGTGTAAGGGAATCTTGAAAATTGGTGCTTCTGAAATAACAAGTAGTGAGATGGAGGTTTGCACAGGATGAGATGTGACAGATTCAGGTGTAGAGGTCAAATCTTGATACAATTGAGACAGTGCAGGTGATATGCATGCTCCTGCAGGCAAGGTAGATAAAGTATGAATGGATGAAAGGAGCAATACTGAATACGAGCAGCTAGAAACAGAAGAAGATTATGAAACTGTAGAGATAGGGATAAAACCTTTCTTACCATCACCATTCAACAAATTTGTGAATGATTTCAAATATTGATCCACCTCTTCAGTGACAGGTGCAGAGGCTATCACATCTTCTTCTAAGTCTGGATCAACCAAATTGATAGTAGGAGTTGTAGAGGAAGAAACCTTCACCTTCAATCTTTTGAATGGTTTTTGTTCAGCTATTTCTTGATTATCACCTAGCTGGTTTACTGCAGCAATCACTACGATATCAGTAACAGTCTTAGCAGTTGTAGTTGCCTGAGTATTCAGAAAAGAGGTCATCATTGCCAGCTTCTGTTTTGACTGTGTTGATGTAAGTATTAAGGCTTTGACCTGCTGGGTAACTGGTACCTCTAGAAGGTTTTCCATTGGACCTTTTCCCTTGTCTCCATCCGAAAAATTTGCCACTGATGATTTTTTCTTTACTTCAGCTTCCTTTTCTTCTCTGTCCTTTCTTACTTTCTCCAAGAGGCCAACGTGCAGTGCCCTATAACATTGAATGATGAATTTCAGTTCCTTTTGATGCTACAAGATGTGGGCTTGCTCATACTTGCTTTTGGCTCTCGCCAAGACTTCAGAAAATGTACTAACACCCTGGTAAATGGAATCAACGGGAATTCCCTCATGCACATAATTAATTTTGATATGGTACTACTTGAAGTGAGCATCGAGCAATCCCTTGGGATCGTGTTTTCTCTTGCTGGCAAAACCAAGCTTCAAGGACTGTATCTGTTCACCCAATACTGCAGCCCAGGTTGAAGTTGGGATAACCAACGATCCAAGGTTCAAAGGGAATTTGGGCCAAGCTTTTTTCTTAGGCCCAATAAGCTTCCTGTAAACCCCGTCATTGACAGTTTGGAAAGCCACTTCTTCTAGAACCAACCTGTCAAGGACAATTCTGGGTAGTATATGAACAGTGTTGCAACCGCAAATCCTGATGTATGGAAAATACTCACCAACATACCAGTCACCCATTGTAGCAATCAAAGTTGTGGCTTCAGGTGAAAATGCAAGAGCTTCCTTCTTGAATATTGAAAAATAGACGGTGCCAAGGAAGTGTTCACATATATCATAGAACCTGGGTGCATAGTTAGTATCCCATAGTTCTGAATAATAAATGGGCACCGGGGGGGCCGGAAAACTCCACTTCCATCCCAAATTGGGATATTGGAACTCAGCACAAAATATATCATAAATGAAGGTTGAAAAGAAGAAATTGGGTTTCTTTCTAGCAGTGGCCTTCTCGTAGTCTTGGATAGAAATTTTGAGTTCTAGCGACAAGATGGATGCCCATGGGAAAGAATCGTCGGTTGCTAAAACATGATGAGCTATTGGATCCCATTCAGCCTTGAACACAGAACAATTAGGAAGGCCATATAGTCTGCATAACATAGCTGCCAATAAGGAATAGGGTTCTTTGAACCAAGTAACAGGGTAAAGGTCATCAGACCTCTTCGAGAATTTACTAGGTTGGTGCATCCATGATTTTAACATTTCTTCGAAATTGAACCTACTTTTGGAGGCTTTTGCAAATTCTGCATTGAGGGGTTGTCTTACCGGTTTAAGGGCATAAGCCTTCGTAAATACCTCGGGGCGGAAATTGGCTAACTCTAACCCTCTACTATCATTCAAAGAACGGTTTTTCGGGTCCTCATGTTCTACTATCCATTTGACTGCGTCATTGTAGGGGAGGATAGCAGATCTAGCAACAACATAATGAAGTCCAGAATCCCTAATTCTTTCGTAAGCCAACTGGTTGTCTTGAATATCAGAAAATTTGTCATTGTAAAAAATTGCATAAACCCTAGGCCATTCAATTTGGTAGGTATTAGTGATTCTACCACTGGTATCTGAGAAAATACCAAAGTTCGGATCCTTGGTTAACATATCCTTTTGCATGTTTTTGTAGTGGGTAGATCTTGCCATTGTTGCAAATTGGAAAACTTTGTTTAAAAGAAAAAACAACGGGAAGCAAAAATTAAAACTAATTCAGGATTGACTACAGTAATAAATTGAATGAAGAAATGATTAAGATACTAACCTGTAATTGAATTAGACTGTGATGAATTTGCCTGGTAAAATTCACGCAGTGCAGTAATTCAAGCAGAGAAAATTCACGCAACGCAGTAATTCGCAACAGTAAAAAATTGGTAAAGAAATTGTAAAAGACCAACCTATATATATATATATATATATATATATATATTACGCGGGTCAAATTAGGAAAGCAGGATTAAAACAAATGGACAGCCGAGATTAAACCTGGCGGGATGCAGGATCATAACGAGATATTGCAAATATTATTGCATTCTGCATCTCGAATCCCACATCCCGTAATCCGGGTTGCGGGAGCTTGAAATTTATTATTTGTAGGAATTTCCATCGTGCAACCCGCATCCTGAAATTTGCGGTTGCCGAATTCGAGAGAATTTTTGTAAGTATTGTGTGGCATCTCGCTAATCTTTCTCAAAACCCGCATCTCGCAATTTTTTGGTTCCGAGTTGCGGAAATCGAGATGTGGAATTCGCGATGTGGGATACGGGAAGACAAAATAAATGAAGTTGTATTCAATATTTCCCGAAACATGCATCCCGAAATTTGCGATTGCGGGATGTGGGATAATTTTTGTAAGTATTGTGTGTCATCCCGCTAATCTTTCCTGAAACCCGCATCCCGTAATTTTTGGGTTGCGAATAGCTGGAGCTTGAAATTTATTATTATTTGCAAATATTCGGCATACTCATTGCACGCATTAATTTTAAGTTGCTGTCAATTAATTTTTATTATTTCTTGAAAAAATTATAATAAAAAATCGAAACCCCAAAACAAAACAGTTATAAATGTCTTAACCTAAAATTTCAAAACTCAGTATTAATATGCAGTCTCCCAAGGTAAGTCACAAAGCTTGGCTTGCGAAAAGACAAAATATTTTTACCCTCTCGGCATTTTTTTGCACCTCTTGATGCAAATGCTAGTAACATCTTATATAAAGGATTCCAACCATTCTAATCAAATTTCAGCATGATTAGAAAAGTGATCCAAAACATAAAAATTTAGACTACTCGTTTCATATATTATTTTTTTTTCAGCAGAAAAAAAACTTGTCCTTGATATTCAATAGAATCAAAGGGCATTGAATGTGCCATCCACCGAGGGAATTACATCATAGTTCTGCCAACTGACAGTCTATAAGCCAAAAAACCAGAGCTACAAACAGCCACAAACAGATGCTGAAGAAGAGTCACATGTTCCCACAAAACAAAGAGGTCAACAGATGGACATGGTGATCAACTAATTCTGAAGCATAAGGAGAACCTAGATTGCATATCCAAAGATGATCCCCGTCTGAGACATGAAAATGAAAAAAAAAACAAATATCAGTGCTCAAAGAAAAAGGGAGACAAAGCTCCAACACTAGCTCTCAAAAGAGCTTCATTATACCACTCGAACACAGAGTGTTGTCATAAAATTCAGAGAAAGCACAATGACCGGGTTTCAAAAGTAATGCATCTTTGGATAGGCAATCCGCTCTCTGGTTATGCTCCCTGAATATATGACTAACGTCAACATCTGTTGAATCTTGGATCAGGTCACTGATTTCAATACACCAATGAGAAATTTCAATAGTAGTGAGTTCAGCTTTACCACAGGCCCAGTTTATGATGACCTGTGAGTCTCCAAATATTTTCTTTAAAGGCAGACCCATCGACATGGCAACCACAATGAGGGTCGAGAGGGCAAGTAGCTCTGCTCTGGTATTGGTAGATGGACCACATCCCATCTTGAATGTGAGCACATGTAAATTACTGATAGCTATAAATCCCCTTGCCCCGCCTATTGAATTAGCACCACCACCATCGAAGAACCCACACGGATATCATATAACAGGAACCGGACCAATGTTCCTTACTTTGGATTTTATCCCAGATACCGAAAAGTAATGCAGAAAGTAATCGATATGGTGAATAGCATCCAAAAACCTGACAGGTTTATTTTCAAAGAGAGCCTTGTTCCTCCCAAGCCAAAGACACCAGTACACGAAAAAAGGGAGATACATGTGGGCCGCTTGATGATTTTGTGAGGAAAACCAGTTCTCTATACTGTCCCTAAGGGGAATACCAATCCCCGACGGGTCGTAATTGAAAAGATTGTAGTATCTGGAGAAGATTGAAATCGTGAATGAGCAGTCAACAAAAATATGGTTTATCATGTCTTCTCCTGCCTTACATAACCCACAGATACTCGGTCCTGACCAACCTCTTTTCATGAGGTTTTCCCAAGTAAGGATCTTACCATTGACTAACAACCAACTAAAGCATTTAAGTTTCCATGGGAAAGTGCATTTCCAGAGGCATTTGGAAAAAGAGTTCTCAACTGGAGATAGTGTCGCATTAATCATCTGATCATATGCTAGGGTAGCAGTAACGTTCTCGTCCTTTTGATTGATAGTCCAAAGGAGCTTATCTGCATTATCTTTTAACCTTATACCCCCATACTCCAAGCCTGCTACATAGTCATTCTAGGAATGGGCCCAGGCTCCTCCCAAATTTAGATCCGCTGATGAAAGCCAGTAGTTCGAGGATGCCGAAAATGGATTACGTGCGTGTTGCAGAGTAGTGATACCACAATCTTGCAAAAAGATGATAAGGTCCTGGGGGAGAAATGGAGACAAGCTAGTGCCAATGATTGGGTCAATACCCACCTATATATTTCTTCCATTACCAGCCTGCCAGGAAAGTGATCTACCCAGCCATGTGAGTGTGTGGAGGAAACCATTCCACATAATCGAGGGACCATATTTAACAACAAAACATTTGGATCTGAGCCATGACACCAGAGATGTGCTCTTCAAGTATTTTGTGGTGATCACCTGGGACCATAATCCTTTCCCATTTAGGACCATCCAGAAAGATTTAAGTCTGAGAGACATACTGAACCAATCTAATTTTTTAATCCCCCGACCACCATGGTCAAGAGGTTTAGACAGAGATTGCCAAACCATGAGATGAAACCGTTTGCTTTCCCCCTTAGTTCCCCACAGGAAGGAAAATAATAATTTTCTGAGCTTGTTTATGATAGACTTGGGGAGGGGGGCCAAGGAAAACCAGTAGACAGGTAGGCTAGAAAGAACAGCCCGATTGAGTACCAGTCTACCACCGATTGAGAGGAGCTTATTTGACCAGAGGAGGATCCTTTTCTCAAACTTTTCAACTAGCCAGTGCCAATCCTTAGCACGATAACCAAGAGGTTTGATAAAAAAATCCTAGATATTTGAAACCTTGCTGAATGGGATCAGCTTTGAAGGGCAAGATGCGTTGAATATCATGTAAAATCCCCAGATCCAATTCATTGTATAAAAAACTGGACTTGTTCATACTAATGCTCAGACCGGATGCAGAACAGAAAGTTTTCAGCAGAACATCAAAATCCAACCATTCCATCACCGTGCCATTGCCAAACAGAATGACATCATCTACAAAGAGTAGATGGGTTAAATATAAAGAGTCAGAAATCTTTATGCCCGGGATCTTACATTTTGCCTTTGCATTTTTTATTAGGAGACGGAGCCCTTTGATTACCAAAATAAACAGCATAGGTGATAATGGGAAGCCTTGCCTAATACCACGCATGGTTGTGAAGAAGCTTGTAGGAGTACCATTTAGTAGAATCGCAAAGTTTATCGTGGATGCGCAACCCATTATCCAATTAACACCTCCAAGAGGGACCCCAATATGAAGGAGTATGAGTCTTAAGTAGGTCCAATTGACCTTGTCGAATGCTTTTTCAAGGTCGAGCTTCAATACCATGGCACAATTTTTTTTCTTTCTTGATGGTCTGGAGAGCTTCCTGGGTGATACCAATGGGTTCTGCAATCTGCCTTTGTCTCAAGAACCCAAATTGCTATAGCGAGATGGCTTTATCAAGGAACGGCTTTAGTCTTAGAGCAACAATTTTGGCTATGAGCTTGTAGATGAGGTTGCACAGCTAGATGGGTCTAAAGTCCAAGAAGGAAAGAGGCTTATCTTTTTTTGGGATAAGGGAGATAAAGGTGGAGTTCAGGACACAGTCCATCCTGGCCTCCAATCTGGAGAGTTCAGTAGCAGCAAGAAGATCTCCCTCCAATAGATTAAAAAACCCCAGGAAAAATTCTACTGGCCAGCCATCCGGGCCTAGGCTACTATCCTTTTTAAAAGATTTAAGAGCAGCTTCTATTTCCCTTAGGGAGATCAAAGAAGAAAAAGCAATAGAATCATTCACTAACAGGAAAGAGGGGAAGAGTTTTATTACCTGCAGTTGATCAGTTATATTATATTTTTTTATCATCCTTGAAGGTCTCAGAGAAATGTCTAACACCCAGCTCCTTAAGCAAAGTCTCATCTTCCACCCACACATTATCCTCATTTTTAAGTGCCCAAATGGAGTTATGATTTCTTCTAGCGGAGGCAATTGAATGGAAGTACTTAGTATTCGCATTCCCCAACTCAGCCCACTTAGAACTGCTCTTGAGCATCCAGGTCGTGATTTCATGTGACAGAAGCTTTGCGTTTTTTCCCCGCAAAGCTTTCAGAGATTCCAAATCCTCCACTAAGAGGATGCCCAAAGGTTTTGATGCAAGTAAGGAATGGATTTCCTTATCCACATCACTAAGTTCACATTGCATTTCAGTTGAACATCTCTGGATCCAATCCTTTACCCTGACTTTAAGGGTTTTGAGTTTAAGGGAAAGATCCTTCATAACATCCAGAGTAGAATCCGGCACCCATGAGTCCCAGAAGTCTTTAACCAAACTACAGAAGCCATGCACGATTAACTTTGAAAGGATAATTAGGTGCAGAGGCTTGGCCACTCCAATCCAAACATAAGGGGTAATGATCCAAGATTTTAGACAACACAGTCCATACCCTATGGTGGAGCAGGTTAGGAATCAGGGAGGAGGAGACCAAAAACTGGTCTAAACATTTACTGATACCCCCCCTACCATTTTTCCACGTTGGACCCGCACAAGGATGAGCCAGATCAACCAGCCCATGAAGTGTAAAAAGATGGGAGAAATACTATGTCAGAGGATCAATTCGAGCTTTCATCCCCCAGATATTAGCTACACCAAAGGTTAAATTTGGGTCACCTGCCAAGATAAGATTAGGAAGAAGAAGTAAACCCCCATCTTTCACCTTCTGCCAGAATGATTCTCTATTTTTATAAGGTCCATAACAATTCAAAATCTAGAGTGGGAGAGAAAAATCTCGAAAGCAAGCTGACACCGAGATACTAGCCACAGTTTCAAAAGCTTTGCATCTAACAAAGTGGGGGTTCCATCCAGTTAGAAGTCCACCAAAGAGGGCAGCAGCATCAAGGGCACAAAATTCCCAACCCGGCATTAGCTTGGAGAAAGCCCAAGGGGCTCGATAGGCGCTACACAAGGTTTCTTGAACTAGAATCATATCTGGTTTCAGGGAACGAAAGAGGGAGTGAAGGGTTTTTTACTTGGATAACCCTCCAAAGCCACAGATGTTCAGAGAGATAATGTGCATTAAGTAACTTCTTCAATGGGGGACGACGCTCTAAGTGCCTGAGTGTGGGAGAAAGAATGGTTCCTGGCCCCATCTTTTATTCCGACAGATAAGGGCATATAAGGTAAAAGACCTTGGCTCAGCTGCGAGTTATTTGGAGGCTTCTTCCTTTGCTTGTGGATAGTAACATTTTGGAAGTGGATAGAGTCCAAGGGCAACGTAGAGGGAGAGACATGTGTCTTGTCCAAGAAAATCGCAAGGGATTTCCTCAGAGTCGGATCCGAAAAGGCAGGTTCGGTACAGGGGCTACGAGGGGGAGAGGTTGGGTTAGGAGAGGGATCCTTCCCGGAGAGAGGTGGAAAATCCTCAGGCGTAAAAAGGGGGTAATGGAAGGAGCTTCATCCCGGGTCAGACCAGAAGCTGGATTAGTCAATGTGCTCAGTGGGGGCGAAAGCAATGGTGTGGGTTCTCCAATGGAAACAACAGAGGGTGAAAGAGGCTCACAAAGTACACTCAAATGCTTAGATGCTACAGCCTCAAAGGATTGCATAAAAAGAAGTTCATTAACAGATGCATCATCAAAGAGCGAGAGAGAATGGGAATAAATACCATGCTTAGCATACTGGGGAGCAGCCATAGAAGGTTGCGCAGGGGAAAAGTCCGAAGCAAGCCCGAAGGGAGAGTCATCGATCTTCAAAGAATTCTCCAAACCCTTCATCATCAAAGGGCATGTCCTCCTTAGGTGTCCCGCCTCGAAACAACAGTTACATCGGAAAGGAACATGAAGATAGTCCAGCTTTTGAGTGAGAAGACGGTCTTGACACATTATATCCATTTTTGCAGGCAGGCCCTGAGATATATCCATCTCAACCAGCACCTTTTCCCTCCTTTTGTCGAAGACCGACATGAAGTCCTCCTCAAGGGCCACAAAACGCCCTATCGTATTAGCTATGCCTTCCAATATCCCCTTGTTCCATAGGGGGAAGGGTAGTGCCGGTAAAATGACCCAGAGGTGACACTTTACCACCTTTTCCCGCAGAGGGTCGAAAGCCCCATGCCATCAGTTTAAGACCAGTGAGCCCTTCCCCATGGTCCATAAGGAGTTAAGGATAAGCGAAGCATGCTTAGCTTCCAAAACACAAAGACCAGTCACCCTTTGGCTAGAAGGCTAATAGTAGGGACATAATTGATCAGGGGCTTCCAATGGGTTGAAGCCCAATCGACCCAGTCCTTCTTACCCATCAGACAATACTCCAATATGCTTATGAGCGCTCTGTGACACAGCTCCCCGACACGCTCCATGAACACATCGTGCCCGAGCATGAAACGAAGCGACCACCCTGAGACTTTATGGCTTTGTCTTTCTGTTTGTTGCGGTGACGATAAAAACCCTCAGCGCGTGGAGAGGAGTCAACTCGCGCCTCAGTGACCGGCTCTGGTGAAACAATGTCTACCACGCTGGAAAGGTGGCGAAGCTAATGCCTGGTCGGAATCTAATACGACCAGAAGTCGTGCACACCCCCAAAATACTACCACCACGGGGTGAGAGACATTAACCCAAAGCCATAAATCATCAACCCTAACAACGAAAGGAACCAGGCACAGATGGGACAAGGTACAAGCCGTCAAGTCCACTGGACCAAACCCTCATACCACTGTCGCCGGGATACAGCCCCCCATCACCAGAAGAGGGTGAATCAATAACCCTGACAGAGAAACCGCCATACCACCACAAGGACAGCCGCGAAACAAAGCACACAAAAGCAATGAGAAATACGGGTCAACTCCAAAACCTCGTCACTTCTCAGGGATGAAGGACACCCAAAACTAGAAACTGTCAACCCAAACAACGAAAGAAATCGGGCACAAAGGGGACAAGGCACAAGCTGTCAGGTCCATGGGACCAAACCCTCATACTACTGACGCCAGCATACAGCCCCAAAACCACCACTAGAAGAGGGTGAATTAAGAACCCTGACAAAGAAACCGCTAGACCACCTCAAGGACAACCGCGAAACAAAGCAGACAAAAACAGTGAGAAATGCGGGTCAACTCCAAAACCCTGTCAGTTCTTAGGGATGTAGGAAGAATAATTATTGACAAAGTCCATCCAAATGCTAGACTACCGTTAGACAAAAATAACCGATAAAGCATAAAAATAGACAGGAAAACAAGCCCAAAATGATGTGCAATAGGAAGAGGATATCATGTGGCAGCCCAAAATAGGTCGTACCAGTCAGCCCACCAATTGATATAGTGACAAAAGCCCGACCCAGTCCACTAAAACCAGTAAAAAATATGCAAAATCCAAAAACAAAGAAAAAGTTCTCACTTTTATAGGGCATGGTTGGTACTAGTCCCCCATGTCATGGGATGGACTCCATGTGTGGACTGGACCAAAAAACGAAGACAGTGGCAAGAAGCGCAGAAAAACAAACACCCAACAGTCAGAAAAAGAAATGGGAAGATCTGGGTTTACCAGGAGGTTCCTTCGAAAACCACCGGCCATGAATTCAAGGAGAAGAAGCCCAAGGGACCTGCACCATGGCTATGCCAGGGCACCGAGAGGTGGCACAAACCCTAGCCCCTGTTCCATTCCTCTTCTTGCCTGTATAACAAATTCCTTTATACATAGGAGTATGTAAAGCAATTTTCTAAATTTTTTGGTTGTTTGTTTTTCTACGCTACTTGTTGTTGTCTTCGTTTTTGGGTCCAGTCCACACATGGAGTCCATCCCCTGACATCGGGGACTAGTACCAACAGTGGGAACTTTTTCTTTGTTTTTGGCTTTTGCGTATTTTTTACTGGTTTTAGTGGACTGGGTCGGGCTTTTGTCACTGTATGAGCTGTTGGGATGACTGGTACGGCCTATTTTGGGATGCCGCATGATATCCTCTTCGATATATTAAAAAGAACTTTCTTAATTGTGGGAGATTAGCATATAAAATGACATTTGGTTGCTTGAGATGAAGCTTCACTTCCCAAAATGGATAAAAGAGGAGGGACTCAAACTAGATCTTGTCATGAATACCTTCGGACTATTATATTTTAGGAATAAAAAAGCGAGGGTAGATTAGGAAGCGTACTTTATAAGATGAGATTAAGAAGAAGCCTCATATTTAAGGAGAAGTCCAATTTTGACTTGTCTTTATAAAATTTATCTTAATATATACTTGTTTAAGGAATAAGGAATATTTTAGCAGTAAAAAAGTTTAGAGATTTTTCTGTTTTAGTAGTAAAAAAGTCAAAACTAATGGTAACAAGATGTTTGAGTAGCAAAGCTGCATATTCTTTGTCATTAATTTGAAAATTTGTAAATTGGATTTTCATTGAAGTTTAAAATTAGTAAACTGGATTTTTATTGAAGTTTAAAATTGGTAAATTGGATTTCCATTGAAGTTTACGAGATAAAACATTAAATCATAATTTAAATTGTAAATGTACATTGATGTGTTAAGCTCTAAAAGGAGATTTATAGAAGCGCAAAGAAAGTTGAGTTACCCTGGTAAACAATTAGGCGGGTACTACGGATTCTCTCATTCCCAATCGAGGTTTCTTTCCCTTGTGTTGGGTCTCACCCGTCCTGCATGTAGATAACAATGTGCTTTGAGACAACGATCTGTAGAAACAATCAAACCATGACGAAGTCGAATCAAATATAAATTAATAATCACCAATTAAGATAATTGCCATGCAGTTACACTAGATGGTCTTGCAACACTAGCCCCTCACCTTGCATGCAGAGTATTGATTGCAGGGTTGCAAAGATGTCAAGTAGGTTGAATTCTAATATGTTGCAAGCCACAACTCAAACACATAGGCTTGTCATTGACATTGTATGGGAAACATATTTCGTCGAAAGATTCTTGGGATCGAGTTACATGCAGGGCTTTGATTGCAGGGTTGCAGAGATGTCAGGCAAGTTGAATTCTAATTTGATGCAAGCCACAACTCAAACACATAGGCTTGTCATTGACATTACAAGGAAAGAGATTTAATCAAAAGATTCTAGGGATTGAGTTAGTTCAAACATATGGGTCACTCGATATCAACAGAAAAATAGATGATCCCTATACTCATGAAACAAAATCCATTCTCATGCTTTAAGTAGTTAAACTTATATTATTAAATGATCGAGAAATGTAAAGATATTATTAAAAAAATAAAAATACTATAGTGTTTTAAGAAAATAAACTATTTATTATCCATTTAAATACATTTATTAAATTTATATATTAAAACTGGTTTTACCATTTCCATATTAAGAATTAAGATAAAAAAAAATATTAATAATATATAAAAATTTAATGTAAATATAGATAATGATTGATTTACAAAAATATGTTCGTCTTTTTATGAATTTCAAATTTTATTCTTTAATAAATTTAAATATGAATTGTTTAAAAAACCAAAGTTATATTAATAACTCATTATAATAATTTGTTTAAAAAACCAAAGTTATATTGATCACCCATTATAATAATTTATATTGTCCAATAATTTTGGGTTATCACATAATCAGTAGCTTTAAGTCAATAATCTCGACTCGCATAAAGAATGCGGCAAGAGGGAACCTACCTCGGGGACTTAGAGCATCGCCTCCCCTTCCTCCTGTTCCCTAATGAAAATCCTCTCCCTCAATGTCAAAGGTCTGGGAGGAAAGACCAAACAATGCAACCTCTGTTCTCTTTTCCTCACGATTAAACCTGGCATGATACTCCTTCAGGAAACGATGTGCAGCACTTATCCCACACTTCTTTCCTTTTCTAAGCTTTTGCCCAGATGGGAATTATGTGCCATCAGTGCCTTAGGCCTCTCGGGTGGCTTACTTACGGCCTGGAACCCTCATAGGGTTAGATGTCGGGCCTTTGAGACTGTTGCTGGAATTCTTATCAAGGCTAACTTCCATGGAATGAGTGCTCCATTAGTTATACTTAATTGCTATGGCCCCTACAGAAATAGGGATCTTTTCTGGGATAATGTCCTTAGGGGGGGTCTTCTTAGTGCTCCTAATTCGATCCTGGGGGAGGACCTTAACGTGACCATGAATGCCTTCGAGACCTGGGGTAAGAAAGTTGTCCCTAATCCTCTTGCCTCTCATTTCAAACTCCTTTTTGACTCTACAGGTCTTCTGGATATTGCTCCAACCTGTGCGGGGCCCACTTGGAGAAATGGTAGGGTAGGAGAGGAAGGAATCGACAAAAGACTTGATCGCTTCCTGCTGTCTTCTGCCTTGATTCCCTCCCTGAAGGTTCACCATATGTGGATTCGCCATGTGGATATCTCTGATCATTATCCTATTGTCTTTGAATGGAATAAATCAGTGTGTTCCTCCAACTTCCCCTTTAAGTTTAATAGATCTTGGCTCGCCAATCCGGATTTCAATCTCTGGCTTACCAAGAGATGGCCTGAGGTAAATCCTCAGTCTTCTTTTGATGATATGGACCACCTCTCCCACAAGCTTCGATCACTAAAGAAGGAAGTTAAAGTCTGGACCCGTGAAAAAGAAAACATTATAGAAACAGACTCTATCAAGCTGGACAAGGAAATTGTATCCCTTCTGTTGGGATCCTCCACCGGTATCATGTCCTAAAAGGAACAGTTATCTCTGAATCTGCTTAGATTCGGAAAGAAGGAGTTGCTGGCTCATATCCTACTCACTTGGCAACTCAAGAGTCGTATTAAGTGGGATCAGTATGGTGACTCTAATACAAAATTCTTTCATGCTTTGGCCTAGGGAACAAGAAACCATAATACTATATGGTCTTTGGAGGATGAGGAGGGACACTGTATCGAGGATGAGAGTGCACTAAAGGAACTGGGCCACAGACATTTTGCCCATATATTCTGTGATGATAAGTCAACCTGTATACTATCACAACTCAAGGTTGTCATGCTTTTCCCTAATATGATCATACAAGAAGAGCCCCCTAGCCTCACTACACCTATTACTCTGTCTGAGATCGAAGGAGCATTGAAATATTTCAAGAAGGATAGGAGCCCAACTCCTGATGGCTGGCTTGTTGAATTCTTCTTACATTTCTTTGACATATTGGGGAATGAATTACTGTACGTGGTTGACTGTGCAAGGACTACAGGATGCATCTCACCCTCACTGAATTCTACCTTCCTTACCCTTATCCCTAAGAAGGATAAGCCTTCAACCTTCGCTGACTTTAGACCTATATCATTGTGCAATCTGTTGTACAAGCTTATTGCAAAGGTTATTGTTGTTCGACTGAAGCCTTTCCTGGACTCACACATTTCCAGAGAATAGTATGGTTTCCTCAAAAATCGCCAGATAGTGGAAATCCCAGGAGACACTCCACTCGGTCAAATCCAAGAACACTTGTGCTCTCATTCTCAAGTTGGATTTGGTAAAAGCATTTGACAGAGTTAACTGGTCCTACATTAGACTTATTCTGATTTAGATTGGGATGCCTCTCCTAGGTGTTAATTGGATAATGGGATGCGTCACCTCAACAAATTTTGCTGTACTGATCAATGGTACTCCCTCTAAGTTTTTCAATGCCTCTAGGGGAATCAGACAAGGTTGTCCCTTGTCTCCTTTACTTTTCATACCTATCATTGAAGGTCTCAGTCTCTTGATCTTTGATGCTAGGGAGCACAGTCTCATCAGAGGTATAAAAATTACATCTACACTCGCCCTCACACACCTCCTATTTGTGGATGATGTAATCTTGCTTGGCTCGAGTACTTTGCTTGAATGGATTGCTTTCGAAGTTATTTTAAGTACCTTTTGTAAGGCTTCAGGGATGAGCATTAGCGTTGATAAATCTTGCTTCCTCTTCAACAATGTGGATGAAGGCACACTTGCTGATATTACTAGAGTATTGCCATATAAAATGGAGCTTATTGCCACAAGTTTCAAGTACCTTGGATATTTTCTTAAACTGTCAAGGTACAAGATCAGTGACTGGAATTGGCTGATTCAGAAATTTGAAAAAAAAATTTCTCAGTGGTCCCACAAGTATCGATCTCTAGGTGGTCGTCTGATCCTTGTTCAAGCGGTACTGTCTAGCATTCCAGTATATTGGTTGGGACTTGCACCCATACCTGTCACTATCTTAAATAAGCTTAGAAGTCTTACATTTGCTTTCTTATGGGGCTACTCTAGAACTAAAAACAGGTATCATTTATCTTGTTGGTCGAAACTTTCCTGACCGAAAGAGTATGGAGGCTGGGGCATTAAAAACTTCCATTGGTTCAGTATTGCCTTAAGAACTAAAAACTTCTGGATTGTCCTACAAAATCACAGGCTGTGGCACAATGTGCTAATTGGTAAATACTTGAAGAACTAATCGATGGAAGAATGGCTCAGAGGAAAAAACTTTAACGTCCGTGGTGTTTCTATTATTTGGAAAGGGTTTTTGCAAACACTTCCATGGCTGGGAAGATGCTTAGCATGGCAGGTTGGTAATGGCCTCGATGTCCTTGTGGGAATTGACCCTATTATCGGTGCACAATCTCCTCATTATCTCCCTATAGGGCTCGGAGAATACTTGGAGGACCTGGATATCATGACCCTCTCACAAGCTCGTAATATATTACTGTGCTCACATCAATATTAGTACACTGTTGAGGACCTCTGCATTGCAGGTGAATGGAAGATTGCTTGGGATAGTTACATGAGGGGTCTGGAACGGGCAGGATCAGGCTCAATCCTCTATTGGATACACTTGTCTGGGATCATAACAGATCAGATGGTTTGGTTTCTGCTAAGCTTGTATATGACAGTATTGTCCAATCATCATCTCCCCCAGCAGGTAACGGACTACTAGCTCTCATATGGTTAGGCTTTTTTCCCATTAAAATCAGCTGTTTTATTTGGCTGGCACTGGAAAATAAAGTTCTAACATGGGACAATATACATAAGAAAGGTTGGATAGGGCCCGGTATTTGTGCACTCTGCTGTGCAGACGAAGACAATATACAACATTTATTTTCTACTTGTGATGTATGGAAGAGTATTCTTATTCAGCTTAGTGGACAGTACCATTTCGTTCCCCCTTCTCAGAGCGATAATCTCTGCATTTATCAGGGGAATTGGATAGACAGATTTACTAATTACTCGGTCTACTACTACCTTCCATTTTATATAATGTGGGCCATCTGGAAAGCAAGGAATTTATTCATTTTTGAAGGAAAAAAGATGTATGTCTTGAGCATATTACATCAGATCTCAAACCTCTCTCAGTTGTATTGACCTCCCTATAAAAAGGCTAAAAAGCACAGAGTCTTAGGCTCGGGCCCTTCTCTAGCCTATCCCTGTGGTTTCTTTGATGGAGCATCGGAAAAAAACATAGGAGGAGTTGGCATCTACTTATTACTGAATGAGTCTCATTCCTTCAAGTTTGCATTGGGAGCTGGATCTTGCACAAATACTAAAGTAGAACTGATAGGGCTTTGGTCTCTTCTGCATATTTCCTAGGTGATGGGGATACCCACACTTAACATTTTGGGTGACTCTTCTGTCATTATTAATTGGGCTAAGGGCACTGATGCCCTCTCTCCACTTGATCTCAGTCACTGATGTAGGGATACCAGAAAACTCTGCACCTTCTTCATTCACCTGTCTTTCTACCATATCTATCGTGAACATAATCAGCTCACAGAAAGTCTATCGAAGACTGTCCTTTCTTTGGCTCCTCGTACTAGTTTCTATATTGAAAATTTTGAAGGCCTCTTGGTCTCTCATGACAATTTCAAGCTCTTTTGAGGTAGGTGCAGGAACATGTTCTCCCATATTTTCTAGGCACCTTTTAGTTTGATTCGGAGCGGGCAGATTCAAATAGCAGCACTGTGTATATATGTTCACGGTTGAGATGGTATAGAAGGACAATCCTCCATATGTTCTCTGATTGACATTCTATTTGATGAGAATGATCCTTGATCCCCCCCCATGGCAGCTCAGTTAAGTTGAGACTTGTTCTTGGTATACAATAGAACATAACTCCTTCCTCGACATTACTTGATTGTAACCCACACTCAGGGATGGCACATTAAGATTCCCTTTTATTCTATTAATGAATATCAAGGACAGGCTTTTTTCCTTCTGAAAAAAAAAAAGCTCCATTGAAAATAACACATAAAAATAGTGCAAACACCATATACTAGTTTGCAAACGTTGGCCTATTTAACAATTACTAGTTTTATGTATGTAAAAAAACTCCATTAAAAATTTAACACAAAAGTACACAGATAACATAGCAATGAATATGTCCCTCACTCACTCTCTTTTGGTAACAACTAATATGGACCTTGTGAATAATGAATAGATCCCTAACTCATTCTACCTCGACGAATATCAACACTAGGAATTCTAATTATATCTCTTCTCACTATAAAATATATAAAATTTCACACAAGAATCAATTAAATATGAAATGTTCAAGAAATACTTCATGTAGCTATCGTCTTGTATATATTCCAGAGAAGGCTTGTTTGATATATACATAAAGCCACCAGGAAAGAGTTGGCATGTACATGGATTATTTTTTTGTGTTTTTTCTAGTGTGATATGGTTTGAGTAGGGGTTTTTTTTCTTAAAAAAATAAAAGTAGATATTATATTTAATATATTTTTAAATACAGTGGAGCAAAGGATATAACCACTATCAAGACATAATTTTTTTCTCTATGGAATAAAAAAATATCAATAGTAGTGAATGCTGAGCATTTGATAAACATAGAAGAGAGCAACTATCAACCACAACCAATGCCCATCGTTTCATAAACATAGAAGAGAGCAACTAGAAAAAGAACATACTTGGGTTAATTTGGAAGAGTCGACGAGGATGTCCGATGGGCTCGAAGTTGGTCAGTTTCTAAAGATGCAAGTGACCTACGAGCAGCAAGGAGTGGAATCTATCCTTAGTAAACATCTATGAATATTTCGGGAAAAAACATAATGAACACGAACAATAAGCAATATGCACATTTTCAATCATGAGCACACACATGCTGTAGCAGGAAGGGAAGCCTTGCAATTGCAATTGCAGCTACCAATAGGGGTTATCGACTCACATCCAGAGAAACAAGAACGTGGCGAAGAATACCAACACCAAAACTTGGGTGTTTTCAATATAAAATAAAATATTTCATAAATGGTAAATGCTTACAAGCTCAACGAGATGCTAAAAAGGATTTACAGAAACAATTTTCTTAATACCAAATATCACGCTTCAAAGTTCAGAATGATCAAGACAAAATTACATGTATTCATAATAATAAAATATACTAACAATTTATAGAAGCGACGAGTACATGCCTACAATTATCTCACCACCGCCTCGGCTACGCATGTGAATCTCTTGATAAATATGAGAATATATACATTGTATATATAACGGAAAACGGGCCAAAACATAGTTGACAATAAATTGCAAATACAAGATAATATATGAGAAGCAAATTATAGAGGTAAAATATATAATTTGATGCCATTAGCAAGGATTTAAGGCATACAAGTAAATCTACACTGCTGTGTTAAGCTCTAAAAGGAGATTTAGAGAAGCGCAAAGAAAGCTTAGTATCCCTGGTGAACAATTAGGCGAGAAATATGGATCCTGTCACTCCCAATCGAAGTTGCCTTCCCTTCTATTGGGTCTCACCCATGCTTCATGCAGATAGCAATGTGCTTAGCAACCGCTATCTCTAGAAACGATCAAACCATGTTGAAGTCGAATCAATTATAAATTAATAATCACGACTTAAGATAATTTCCATGGAGTTACACTCCACGGTCTTGCAACACTTTCCACACTTTGTGCATGCAAGGCATCGATTGTAGGGTTACAGAGATGTCAAGCAGGTTGTTCGTGCATGGTTGTAGAGATGTCAAGCATGTTGTCAAGGTGTCAGGGTATCAGAGTCAAGTGAAAATAAAAAAGGTAATCGGATAATAAGAGCCTAGAGGACAAAAAAACATAGGAAAACTATTTGATTTAGGAATGAAACTATAGCTTAAAAATCTAGATTTCATATGGCTCCCATTCCCTGCTAAGCAAGGAATAAAAAGGCTAAATTGTTAGATTATGGGATAAATTGTGGTCAGGTCACTAAGTTGTTAAATTATGGAATAAATTGTGGTGAGGTCACTAAACATGCTAAGCAGGAAATAAAAAGGATAAATTGTTAGATTGTGGGATAAAGTGTGGTGAGGTCACTAAGTTGTTAGATTATGGAATAAATTGTGGTGAGGTCACTAAACATGCTTGTGGGTTGAGGTTAGTGTAAGTAGAAGAGATGGATCATGTGGGAGTATAATTAATGCATACAAAAGATGGATACAAAAGATGGAATGGAGAGAGGGATCTCTAGAATTAAATACCCCTTTAAGTACTGTCATATTTGGTCCGAGTAGGTCAGATTTGAACAATTGATTATAACACAATGGCATGGCGGGTCTGCAATGTATATAGTTTCTCTATTTTTTTATCTCTAAAAGATATTATGGTGTCATTGATCAAGGATAAGACCCATGCCCGGGTGATGATCATAATCTCATTCTCATTGAGGACCCTGTTAAGGAAATTATTTCCTCGTCTCCGATAGGGTATTCATTGGCACATGATTTGTGCAAACCTAAATGTCTCAAATTTAAAAAGAATGAGATTCTGGAAAAAAAAAAGGAGACTATCAGCCAACTTAAGAGTCAGCACTCTGGGAAACCTGAATACGAATTGTTTTCACTCCTTTGCTAATGGTCATAGATGTCACACAGCAATATGGGATGCTGAAGACCTTGTTGGTAATGTGGGTTCATCTCAGGAGGAGATTTAAAGTGAGGCTACCACTCTGAAATATTCAAAAAATATTGGAGGCTTAGATGCAGGTTATACAAGTTCTGCCACATATTTTTTCGGATGAGGACTGCATGTAGATTGAGAAACTGGTTTTCATGAAGGAAGTTGATAATATATTGAACCAAATGGCCAAGGACAAAATTCCTAGGCCACATGGTTGGACAATAGAGTTTTATATTCAGTTCTTTGATATCATGGATCCTAAGATAGTGAGACTTGTTGATGAAGCTAGGATTAATGGTGTTGTGTTGGGTGGAGTTAATGCTACCTTCCTTGCTTTAATTCCAAAAAACTTTAATCTAGCTTCATTTTAGGAGTACCAATCGATCTCTCTATGCAACCTTATTTATAAAATTATTGCTAAGGTTATTGTCTTCAGGATTAACTCTGGTTTATCTAAAGGCATATTTAAAGAACATTTCAGGTTCCTTCATGATCGTCATATATTTGATGTCATTGGTGTGGCACAAGAAACCATACACACTACGAAGGTGAAAAATCTAAATGCTTTGGTTATAAAACTTGACCTGGTTAAAGCATATGATATGGTGGATCAATCTTTCTTAAGGCTTTTGCAGATCAATTTTGAGCTTAGTTTTGTCATCACTCAATAGACCATGGGGTGCATTGAATCAACAAATTTTGCAGTTATAATTAATGGTTAACCAACTAGCATTTTCAAAAGTAGTCTTTGTCAAGGATGCCCCTTATTGCCTCTACTTTTTCTTTTGGTCATTGAATCTAAGTAGGTTGATTGACTCGGTGAAGCAGTCAGTTCATATTAATGGTATTAAGGTTTCACATTCTACATATATCACTCATCTTCTTTTCATATATGATATCCTGATATTTGGCATTAGGTCTAGGTCGTGTTGATGTATTTGTAACTTTGGAAGATATTCTGATGTATATTATCATTGTATGTTGTTTTACCCCCATTGGGGATGTATTTACCCCCTTGCGGGATGTCTTAATTGTGTCTATACCTTGAGGTACAACCTCTGTTGTAAGTTGGGGCAATAGTCCCCAGTGTAACATCATGTAATGTGTATTTGGAGTCTCTCTAGGAGAAGTCGACCATGTTAGGGAAGACATGTGGGCCCCAATATTATGTTTGGCCAGTGATTTGAAAGGGTATAAATAGGGAGGTGCTCTCCCTCATTTATACACACCTCACACTCTCAAGTTCGCATGAGAGAGAGAGAGAGAGAGAGAGAGAGAGAGACAAAGGAGGAGAAATAGATAGCTGTTGAATACTTCTTATTACTGCTTTTAATCATCTTACTATTCTGAGGAATTTTGCGGGGTTTTCTCCTTTATGGTTTCCCCTGTGAAAATCTTTGTCTCTCATGTATATTTTATATCATATGCATCTTGTTGTACTTGTTATTCTTTCAGATAAAGATCCCATATAATCTAATCAGATATAAAGAAAAACTAGCATGGTATCAGAGCCTCTCTTAAAGGAGGCAACGTACGGCAACAGAAACTAGCACTTCCTAGTTCAAGGGGTTCTCTCTATAGATCATCAAGAAAAGAGGGCTAGGATAACTCGCCTCAAGGAGGTGCATCTTTCTATCCAAACAAGATTCCCAAACTCCAAGTTTGGAAAATTAGGCTTTCTCTGACAAACCCTATGTTAGCTAGCTCCAGAACCAGGTCGAACACCTCAAATCGGTAAGATATAAATCTTTGTTATTTCCATTTGAGGTTCTCATTTGAAAAGGTGACTCACAATACTCAACTTGAGGACAAGCTTGGAGGGAATGATAACTTCCAAGCATGGAAGTACATAATATCTCTGATCCTTGAAGAAAATTAATTGGATCAGTTTATCACTAAAGAAGTTCTAGAACCAGAGGGAGAAGAGGCTAAGGCTGCTCGTAATAGAAGCATATATAATGATAAGATAATCATAGTAGATTATAGTAAGGATCATCTCATCCCCCATGTGTCTGCATTCAATACACCGAAGAAAGTGTATGATTCCTTGACAAAGATGATTGAAGGAAACAACATCAACCGAAAGATGACTTTGAGGAACCAGTTGAAGAATGTGAAGATACATAACTCCGAGACTATACAGTCTTACTTCACAAGGGTTGCTCAAATCAAAGAACAACTTGAAGTGGTTGAAGAGAATGTCGAAGAAGGAAAAATTGTAATGACTACCTTGAATGGTCTCCCTAGATCATGGGACTTGTTATAACTAGATCTTGTTCTTAGTTTATCTATTCTTTTTGTCCTAATTTTAAACCGTTGGTTTAAAATGATTTTACATTTCATGTTGATTTTAAGAATTTTTGACAATCAGTAATTTTTGTTGGATTTAATGCTTTTAATGGTTGAATTATTTCATTAATTTAGTTTTAAGGTTTGTCTTTTGGGCTTATTAGTTAATATGTATATCTTTAAGCTTTAAAAAACTTATAATAAAAGTTTATTCCAAGTTTTTGTTTATAATATAATCCTCATTTTTTAGTCCTTTGTCAAATATTTTCATGAGGAGATTCCTGTAGTAGCTCTGTTTTTCTTGTTTTTGTCATTATCATTGGGAGCAGATTACGAGGTGATGGAAACAAATTTTGGAAAACCAAAAGAGGTTTTTGTCCATAACAAACTCTTTCACAAAAACCTCTCTCTATTTTGCAACAACTATTATCGTTTGAGAGATTCGAATTCATCTTTGTGGCCTATTTTCAGGGTTTTAATTATTTAATAATTTCCTGTTTTGGTCACAAATTTCCAGCACGTATTACAATCAACTGAAGGAAATTTTTTAAAAACCAAGATATATTTTTGTTATTAACATAATCATTTAAAAAAACCTCTCTCCATTTTTTCACAGGTGTCTTGGATCGAGAGATATGAAGGCGTCTTTGAGACCCAAATTTTCAGAAATTCGCCAAATTTCCCCAAATTCGATTTGTTATTTTTGGTTTAATTGTCTTTAAAGAATTTGAGTTATCATGTAACTAATTGATGTAACTGTTTCAAATTTCGACCTAGAATGTAGTTATGGAACTACTTTACCTTTGTAATGATAAAAGGAAGACATGCATACAATGCAAGGGGGGATTTTTCACTCAAGGAGAGGCTTTTGGAGCTTTGATTCCTCAAGCTAGCATTTATAACTCTTATGTAAGTGGATGCCTGTTATTGATTATATATAAACTGATAAGCCATTTTACCTATCATGCTTTTTCATTTCTGATCTGGTTGATTGCTCAGTCTACAGTTTCATTTCTTGTTCAAAGGTTTATTCATGTAAATGCTTGTAGCCTATGGGTGGAATTAGTATTTCATGTGTAATGTTTATGGCTTATTGGGATGTGTTTGATCCCCAGTTTATCCAACTTGCATGATTTAGTTCTGTATTAGCTTATGGATATTTATTTCCTCCTTGCTGATGAAGTTTTTAAAACCAAAACCCTAAAAAACCAATTTTATTCTATTTCTTTTTGAGATTGTGTTAGCTTGTTCTTGTGGTAGTCTAGGAACAATTTATAGCACTAACATCTTTGGCGCCGTTGTCGGGGACGAAGCTGAAATATATCTTCCTTGGGATATCATTATTCATCTGATTTTGAGAGGTGAACAAAGTCAGAAAATCTTTTAGACTACAATTTTGCATCGGCGACTCCATGATTAAAGATTCCACTGCAAGGAGAATTTTGTTGACAAAAAAATGAAGAAGCCAAATGGAAAGATTGGGTATCAGCTTGTTACTTTCCTCGATGAGGTTTTGTTCTTATTCATCAGTTCTTTCCTGTCTTTCCCATTGCATGTCAAAAGAATTATTTTTTGTTTTGTCTATTCTGATGATCATAAACCTTCAGGTACATATCCCTCTTCGGAAGAAGAAAGTTTGCATTCTTCTTGTTTTATTGATGTTGATCATATTCCTTCATTTGAAATACATGTGTAACATGATATACATATACCCATATCTCTTGAACCTGATTATTCTAGTCATCTTGTAGAGAATAAACCTGATCATTACATTCTACCATCATCGCTGAAACTTGCGAACAGTTTGTTGAGCCTCATTTTCAATTCACAAATTTTTAGTCTAGACTCAGACAAAAGATGTTTAAACCTCTTAGGCTGCCATCTCTCTTACATTCTTACCATTCCTACTTTGTTGAATATCTTCCCCATTTTACTGGAAAAGACCATATTACAACAGAGAAGCATTTAGAATGTTTTCATAATTTCATTGATAATTTCAAAATCATGCATGAGGATATTGTCATGAGGTTATTTTCGAAATCCTTTGCTGGAGATGCTGGGTTTTGGTTCTGAAATTTAAAAGTTGATTCAATTGGATCGTGGGAAGAGTTACATGATGTCTTTTTGAAGTATTGGGGTAAGAATAAATCTTATGATCAATTTCTTTTCAAATTTTATAGTTTGAAAAGGGAGAATGATGAGCCAATTACTAAATTTAATTGGAGGCTTCAAAGTTTTTATATCAGTATGCCTACGGAGATCAGACCCTTGAAAAAACTTGCTATGGTATATTATGTTATGGCTCAACATTAAGATCTTGTCTTTTTCCTGTTAGAAAGGAAATCATCATCTTTAAGACAATTGTTTGAGGATGCAAAAGGAGTGGAGGAGAACATCCAAGCTTGCAAAATACTTCGAGATCAGGCTCATGTTGAAGATATACAAGCTTATGAACATGAAGAAGAACGAAGGTATCATTCATATTTAAGACAGTTTTCTTCATCATTTTCATATTTTCATATGAACAAGGATATAAATGACGCTTGTGTTGATTCTTCATATCAGTTTGCTGACTTTTTTGATGATAATATACTTTCGGTAGATTATGGTAGAAATTTCCTAGTTCCTCCTAGGAGATTATCATGTTATGCAGAAGAAGTTGATGCTCTTCAACCTCTTACTATTGATATAAGAAATAAGCTGCCATTCTTGACTTATGGTCACTTTCAGAATTTTATTTGTTCAAGTTTTGATCAAGGGTTTTATTTAAAGGTTGAGAAGCAGTTTGAAGAGCCCTTGGTTGCCATTCTTGAGCCAAAGTTTAAAAAGAACAACAATGGAGAGGAAGAGAATGCTTCACTTTATGATGAATATAATGAAGACATTGAAGTTTTAAATCGGAAATTTCATGATCATGTGGCTTCTTGGATGGAGTTGTATTTTTCAAAGGTTTCTAATGCTCCAGCTTTTGGTATACTTCCTATTTCCAGTCATAAGTATCAGTTGCCTATAGACTCTTTATTGCATTTATCACATCTTTTGTGGGTTTTCTCAAACAGTAGGATGCATGGAATTATGATTCTCAGTCAAATGGTTTCTTGGCTTCACTGGAAGTATGATTACACTTGATTGGGTTGTTTCCTCCGATTAGAAGTAGGAGTAAATAGCAAAATAAACTCGTTATATGAGCATGTAGATTCTTTTCAGTATGTTGGTTTGTAGCAGTATTTTTTCATTTCAGAGGTATGTGTTCAGAGTTTGAGAAAGTTGCAGAGATTTGGTAAATGACTCCATCACCCAATGAATAAGGCACAAGGTCTACAGGTTCTTGAAGCCTCACAAGAAGGACTTCATCCCACAGCAAGAGCCAGATGTTATAACTAGATCTTGTTCTTAGTTTATCTGTTCTTTTTGTCCTAATTTTCAACCGTTGGTTTAAAATGATTTTACATTTTATGTTGATTTTAAGAATTTTTTACAATCGGTAATTTTTGTTGGATTTAATGCTTTTAATGGTTGAATTATTTCATTAAATTAGTTTTAAGGTTTGTCTTTTTGGCTTATTATTTAATATGTATATCTTTAAGCTTTCAAAAACTTATAATAAAAGTTTATTTCAAGTTTTTCTTTATAATCTAACCCTCATTTTTGAGTCCTTTGTCAAATATTTTCATGAGGAGATTCATGTAGTAGCTTTGTTTTTCCTGTTTTTGTCATTATCATTGGGAGCATATTACGAGGTGAAGGAAATGAATTTTGGAAAACCAAAAGAGGTTTTTTTCCACAACAGACTCATTCACAAAAAAATCTCTCCGTTTTGTAACATCTATTATCATTTGATAGATTCGAATTCATCTTTGTGGCCTATTTTCAGGGTTTGAATTTTTTAATAATTTCATGTTTTAGTCACAAATTTCCAGCACGTATTACGTTCAACTGAAGGAAAATTTTTAAACACCAAGAGAGGTTTTTTTTCATAACAGACTCAGTTAAAAACACCTCTCTCATTTTTTGCACAGGTGTCCTGGAGCGAGAGATATGAAGGCGTCTTTGAGACCTAAATTTTCAGAAATTCGTCAAATCTCCCCAAATTCGATTTGTTATTTTTGCGTTAATTGTCTTTAAAGAATTTGAGTTATCATGTAAATAATTGATGTAACTGTTTCAAATTTCGACCTAGAATGTAGTTATGGAACTAGTTTACCTTTGTAATGATAAAAGGAATACATGCATACAGTGCAAGGGGGGGGGGGGGTTCACTCAAGGAGAGGCTTTTGGAGCTTTGATTTCTCAAGCTAGCATTTATAACTCTTATGTAAGTGGATCTCTCTTATTGATTATATATAAACTGATAAGCCATTTTACCTGTCATGCTTTTTAATTTTTGATCTGGTTGATTGCTCAGTCTACAATTTCATTCCTGTTCAAAGGTTTATTCATGTAAATGCTTGTAGCCTGTGGGTGGAATTAGTATTTCATATGTAATGTTTATGGCTTATTGGGATGTGTTTGATCCCCAGTTTATCCAACTTGCATGATTCAGTTCTGTATTAGCTTATGGATGTTTATTTCCTCCTTGCTGATGAAGTTTTTAAAACCAAAACCCTAAAAAACTAATTTTATTCTATTTCTTTTTGAGATTGTGTTAGCTTGATCTTGTGGTAGTCTAGGAACAATTTCTAGCACTAACAAGACTCATTCATTCAAGGGATTTGTGCAAGAAGGGGGTTGGTCTCTTTCAACTGATTCTGAGAATATTGTGCATAAGAAGAAGCTTGACTCGTGAAAAGAGAAGAGAAGATGGCAACAACTGAAGATCAAGCTCTCATAGTTCACACCAAGAAGAACTTCAAGAAGAAGGAGAAGAAGGAGAACTTTCATCACAACAAGAAGAAGGACATTAAATCAAAGAAGACAAAGAGAGACACTTTAAATTTTCGATGCTACACTTGTGATGAAAAGGGAAATTTTGCAAGAGATTGTCCCATCGAGAAAAGGAGACACCATGCTCATATTGCCGAGGATGGTGAACCAACAAACAAAAGATTCAAATGGGAGAAGGATGATTCAGATGAAAAGTATGTGTTAATCTCAGCACTTACTTGCACTATATCACACAGAATCAATGACTAGCTTGTGGATAGTGGAGCTTATAAACACATGATGGGATACAAGGGATCATTCGTCAATATGTTTGAACATGAGTCACCACACAAGGTGAAACTTATGGATGATTACCAATACCCCATAAAAGGGAGTGGAGAAGCTTCATATAAGCTTGACTATGGGAAATATTTAAAGATGCAGGATGTGCTATATGTTTCACGATTGAAGAAGAATCTTCTCTCCATCTCTGCACTAGATGCAAAGGGAATTAGGGTTGCTTTTGTCAATGACCAAGTTCTAATGTGGCCCAGGAAAGACAGTAGAGGATGCAACAATGATTGGAGAGGAAGACAAAGGCTTGTACAAGCTAAAGGGATAGCCTAAACAAGCACTGATTCATGAGTCAATTGAGCACATGTGCACTACAAAGCACTACCGATGGCAAGCAAAGCAGTCTTAGGATTGCGAGATATCTTGGCAAAGAATGACGACATTTGTAAAGGATGTGCACAAGCAAAGAATGAGAAGAAGACATTTGGCAACAGTGAGAGCAAGGCTAAAGGAATATTGGAGATAGTACACTCGGATGTATGTGGACCCATGTCTTTTAGCTCATTAAGTGGGTATGTGTACTATGTTTCCTTTATATATGATTTCTCACGTAAGACTAGGAAATATTTATTGAAAGGGAAAAGTGAAGTTTTCAGTAAGTTCAAGGAATATAAAGCCTTGGTTGAGAACCATATTGATAGGAAGATCAAGATTCTATAGTCAGATAATGGCAGATAATTCATTTCAGATGAATTCAAGGAACTATGCAGAGAGTCCAGGATTAAGAAGGAGTTGAGCACTCCATACAATCCTCAGCAGAATGGGGTTGCGGAATGAAAGAACCGAACCATCATGCAAGCAACAAGAGCTATGTTGCATGACCAGGATCTTTCTATGCAACTTTGGGTGGAGGCATAAAAAATAGTTGTGGATGTACACAACCGTACTCCTCATCAAGTACTTGACAACAAGACTCCTGAAGAGGCTTTCTTAGGAAAGAAACCAAAAGTCATCCATCTAAGAATATTTGGTTTCCCAATGTACATACATATCCCAAAGGAGAAAAGGACCAAGCTCGATCCTTATGGGAATAAGGGTATATTGGTAAGATATAGTAATACATCAAAGGCATACCAAATATACTTCCTAGGATTCAAGAAGATCGACATCAGTAGAGATGTAACCTTTGATGAAGACTTGGCATACTTCAGATCTAGGAGGACTCCTATCCAGGAAGTCGTGGAACCTGAAGAGATGAGAGTCTGAGATATGGAAATTGAAGAAGCAATTCTAGAAGACCCTGAAGATCATGACATGCTAGAACCACAAGAGTCGGTAGAGACATTCCTTGAGAAGGACTCCCACAAGAGCAAACCAGCATGGGCACGGAAGCTCATACGAGAAGCTGAAAGGTATGGCACTCCAAAGGGAATACATAGAGAGAGAAAAAGGGAAAATCCCTACAATAGCTATGTGGCCCTAGTGTGTGACATCATTGACAGAGAACCTTCCACCTATGAAGAGGCTGCAAAAAATAAATAATGGAAGGATGTTATGATCGAGGAATATCAGTCGATCACAAATAATTATGCCTGGGATATTGTTTTGAGACCGGAGAAGAAGTTTGTTGTGACTTCAAAGTGGGTCTACAAGATCAAGCATGATGTAGATGACAACATCGAGAAATACAAGGCAAGGTTCGTAGTATGAGGATTCTCATAGAAAGAAGGCATAAACTATGAAGAGACATTTACAACCGTGGTGAGGTGCACTTCCATTAGGACCATACTTGCTTTTGCAGCAGTTATGAAATGGAAAATACACCAGATGGATGTCAAGACAACTTTCTTGAATGGTGTAGTCAAGGAGGAAGTGTATGTGGAACATTCACTAGGATTCGAGACACGTGAAAGGAAGACCCATCTATGCAAATTGAAGAAGGCCTTGTATGGATTGAAACAAGCACCGAGGACATGGTACCACATGATGGATAAATTCCTGATGAGCTTGGGATTTACCAAGAGTAAAGAGGATTCCAACCTCTAATTCAAGGTGGAATATGGAAGACGTGTGATACTTCTTCTATATGTTGATGGTTTGTTTCTGACAAGCGAAGAGGAACTCATTACAGATGCAAGGATGAGACTTGCTACAAAGTTTGAGATGAAAAAGCTAGGTATGATGCACTACTTATTAGGCATGGAGGTGTGGCAAAGTGTAGATGGAATCTTCCTTGATAAATGGAAGTATGTCGTGGATATTCTAAAGAGATTCAGAATGTTGTACTGCAAGGCGATAGCCACACCTATTGCATCTAACTTGAAGCTTCGGAGTGATGTTTCATTTGAGTTGGTTGATGCCACGATGTATCGTCAGATGATTGTCTCATTGATGTATCTAACAGATATGAGACCATACATATGCTTTGCGGTGAACACCCTGAGGCAGTTCCTGATGGATCCGAGACATGTTCACATGATAGCTGCAAAACATGTTCTGAGGTACCTAAAAGGTACAGTGGATTATGGGCTCAAATATGATGTGAATTAGAAGATTAACCTACATGGTTATGTTGATTCGGACTGGGAAAATAGTGCCACTAACAGGAAGAGCACCTCAGGTTGCTACGTCAGTTTTGGATCTAGCATGATCTTCTGGTTCAGTAGGATGAAATCATGTGTGGCATTGAGTACAGTCGAGCCAGAGTATGTTTTCGCTTGCTCTACTAGTTGCGAGGCGGTGTGGCTGTGAAAACTTTTGTCTGACTTATTTGATCTCCAGTTGGATGTGACTTGTATCTTCTGCAACATTTAGAGTTGTGTGAAGTTTTCAAAAAACCAAGTGTTCCATGACAATTCAAAGCACATAGAGATCAAGTTCCACTATATCAGGGATATGGTGTAGAGAGGAGCAATGAATCTCTAGTACATGGAAAAAAAGGAGCAGATAGTCGATGTGTTGACCAAGCATCTAGTGAGAGTGAAGTTCGAGTACTTCAGAGAAAGACTTGATGTGGTCCAGATAGAGATCCCCTGAAAAAGGGAGTGATGTATTATAGCATAACTAGAGAGACAAGTTATCTGAGCATAATATCCTGGCGAAGTTCCTAGGTTTCTCAGACCGAATCATTCCTGTAGGTTATCCTTGGATAAGTCTTGACAAAGCTCGTAGGTTATCCTTGGATTTAATTAGTCCTGATGTTTTCTATGCTAGAAATAGCTTATGCATGATATCTCACATGGGAAATGTGACAAGTTTTCCAAGCGGGAAAAATTCTGGTGAAGCAGGATGCTCGGGCGTAATCACTCATGTAGCTTTTCGTTAGATATTTTACACTCGAATATCCTTGGATGTAATTCATCTTGCGACGGGATATTCGAGTGTAAAATGAGACATGTCATGCTACGCAGGTTACTCAAATGTAATAAGTCATGTGGGTTGTCTGAGTGTAAAATGAGATCTGTCATGGTAAGTAGGTTACTTGGATGTAATACGCCCCGAAGGTTATCTAAACGTAAAAGATCCTGGACGCAGGTTGTTCATATGTAATAAGTCATTAAGGTTGACCAGAGAATGTAAAAGGTCATGATGTAGCAGGTTGTTTGGTTGTAATTTGTCTTTACATAAATATTTATATATATGTGTTCCCATGTCAAGATGATAAGGTCATGAAGCACGAGAGGTGCACCTAAGAAGTTCTACCGATAGAACACAGGTCGACCATGCAGAAACGTAATGCACTGAGTGTGGTCCTAGGCGATTCTTGCATAGTAGAAGTTGTTGGTTGTCTTAATGACGTGAAAATATCCTGGCTTACTACTATGGTGAAAGAATGCAGGTGGTCTGCATCTAAAGCTTTGTTCTTTGTTTTTTTTTGTGTGTAGGAAAAAACAGATGATTTAGATACGATGAGATGAAGGTAGGAGACACAGGTTGTTGTCGTGGCAATGTAAAGTAGGTCCTGAACCTTTCCTATGAGATGGCTTACTCGAGATGTGATTAAGGCCTGGATGAGGACTAGGCCTACACCCAATTGAGAGAGGGTTGGTTCTATAGAAACTTCCAATGGCAGATAGTACCGATCGATGATCAATAATAAGAATATGTTGGCAGAAGCTATGATGATGACTCCATGACTCCATGATGATGACTCTGCGATGAAGAATTTATAAGATGTGTTGATGACTGTGGAGAGAGAGAATACCTTCCTAGTTAAGAGGGAGTGTTGATGTATTTGTAACTTCAGAAGATATTCTGATGTATATTATCATTGTATGTTGTTGCACCCCCATTGGAGATGTGTTTACCCCCTTGCAGGATGTCTTAATTGTGTCTATACCTTAAGGTACAACCTTCGTTGTAAGCCAGGGAAATAGTCCCCAATGTAACATCATGTAGTGTGTATTTGGAGTCTCTCTGGGAGAAGTCAGCCCTGTTAGGGAAGACATGTGGGCCCTAGTCTTATGTTTGTTCAGTGACTTGAAAGGGTATAAATAGGGAGGTGCTCTCCCCCATTTATACACACCTCACACTCTCAAGTTTGCATGAGAGGGAGAGAGAGACAAAGGAGGAGAGATAGATAAATGTTGAATACTTCCTATTACTTATTTTGATCATCTTATTATTTTGAGGAAGTTTGCGGGGTTTTCTACTTTATGGTTTCCTCGGTGAAAATATTTATGTCTCGTGTATATTTTATATCTTATGCATCTTGTTGTACTTGTTATTCTTTCAGATATAGATCCTAGATAATCTAATCAGATCTAAACAAAAACTAACATGTCGAAGTGGCATTCATATAAGATTATTTTGGACCTTTTTTACTTGGCCTCAGGCTTAATCATTAGTGCTCCAAAATCTAGCCTCCATTTTTACAATATGGTTCATGACTTATTAGTGCAGATTGCAGCGATCTTCCCATGTTCCATTCAAGGTCCCGATGAATGTATCAAATATCTTGGGTACTACTTTAACCCCAATTCTTATCTTGTCAATGATTGGTAGTGGACAGTGAAAATGTTTACAAGAGGATTTTAACTTAGTTTAATAGGATTCTGTCCTTAAGTGGTTGGTTAACCTTGATAAATTCAGTTCTAAAGAACATACCTATCTAATTGTTGTCTCTGAAAAAGGTCCCCTCATAAGTGCTTTCGAGGATTTGCTAGATTATTTTTAATTTCCTTTGGTCGTGAGCATAATCGATAGATGACCCTCACTTAGTTTCTTGGCATCTTCTATCTCAGCGAAAATTGGATGGTGGTTGGGGCATAAATAACTTTTTTTTGGTTCAGTCAGGCATTGACAATGAAAGGCTTATGGAGAGAACTGATGGACCCAGTTCTATGGGTTTCCGTCATTTGAAGCAAATATCTAAAGGAGCTCTCAATAACCGAATGGATTAGAAGAAAAAATAAGAAGGGTTACTCTGTTTCCAACATGTGGAAGGGCTTGGTCGAAGCATTTGATGTATTAAACAACAAGCTTGCATGGTGTATCGGGAATGGTTATCAAGTTAGGATTGGAATTGATCCATATATTGGAGGTGTTCAATTTGTATTATCTCCTCATACTTTGCATAACATACACACAAAGGATGTATATTTCTTAAACCATGTAGTTAAAGATCAAACTGCTATTGATCCATATTATTGGCTTTTGGTGGATGACTTATCTCTGGATCCTTTGTATACAATTGAATGGAACAAATTCATTATGTCGCTTAGGGGTGTCAGATTCCACTTCAAGAACATCGAGGACAAATTTTTTTGGTCACATAATAATTCAAATGGTGGTCACATAATAATTTTGTGGTCTATGATTATATAACCTCTATGGAATACATTATCCAGGATTGTTGGTGGTATCGCCAGATTTGGACTTGTCCTGCACCATACAAAATTCACTATTTTACTTTGTTAGCTCTTGCAAACCATATTATGACAAATTATAACTATTACAAGCGTAGTGGCGCTCTATAGGATGTATTTTTTGTTTACAAGAGGCATAATCAGTGGACCACCTCTTCACTCAGTGTTTCATGACGCGTTCGATATGGACTCAATTGTCAGATATATTACAATATACTAGTAAATGGGGGCATTCTTCACTTGAGCTTCGCCTTCTTGAACATTTTCAAAGATCATATATTGTGTAACCATATCCCCTGTATTTTATATGGGGTATGTTGAGATACATAAATACATTAGTGTTTGAACCTTCCATATTTGATTTGCATATGGTCTGCAGATTTATATTGAGATTCATTTCATCAAACCCCTCCTAGAATTATAAGAGGAAATACCCAACAAGGATTCTGAAATACCCTACAAGGACTCCTCCAGTTATTTTGAATAATTATACACTTGACGTTTTTTATGGGGCATCGCAAAATGGGGACTGTGGTGTTGGGATTCACATTATTATGGATATGGACCATCATTTTGTTTTTAACCATGGGAACAACAATCTCTCAATAGTATATCCAACATCCTGCAAGCCAAATATACCAGTAACTTGTGACTTAGCAAGGGCTAAGACGTCTCAAAGCCCACCAGGACAAATAACTGCACTGAAATTATTGCCTTATGGGGACTCCTTCATTTCTCTATTTATAAGGGGATCCATACAATCCATGTTTTCAACTATTTGCATGTTGTTGTGGAGTGGATTGATGGTAAAACAATTTACAGGTCATTGAGGTCATTAGCTTATTTCACTGCTTGGGTAGGATTAAGATACTTATGTAGCCCCACGAACCACTGGTTTTATGAAGAGATTAAGACTATGCATAAATATATCTTTATATTGAAGAAACCCCATATTTTATTGATACTACTAAAGGGATAACCTTATCAACCATGTGGCATTCTTTCTAAGGAAGGGAACTTAGAACATTTACTTTAGCCCTTTTAAAATGTAAATTAATGCTTCAATTTAACAACATCAGATTCAACCATGTTTTCAGATAATTTAATAGAAGGGTTGACCTTTTATCAAAGAAGGGGTTGGGTCTTCTAGAAGGTACAATGTTTTTAGCTGGATTTAGATCACATCAGTGCATGAAGACCGATAAACTACAAATATATTGAATTCTTCGTATTTAATAATTGAACAGAAGAAAGATATGATAAAATCATTTTTGTTTTGTTATATAGTTGATATAAAGGGGTAATGTGAAAATATATAGTGATAGTATAGACTTGAATGGAGTAGTAATTAATCGAATAAATCATACTAAAAGGCATTTACCAATGTAAAGGGTCATAGTTATATATCCATGGGATAGACTATATTGTAGTTGCTTTGATTCAATCAATGAATATCAAGGAATTTTTTTTCGTTGGAAAAAAAATGTTAGATTTTTCTTCAAATGAACAATCGTACCTTTGGAACCACAAAACCAAAGGTCACCTTTAGTTTTATAACTAAGACATTTCTCTCATTCAATTTCAATTAGCTTGGAATTAACCAAAGCCTAATAGAGGTATCAAATTTTGTACTTTGGCATAACTCCCTAAGTTTTTGCAGTCCACCTTCTCTTCAGATTGCCATATTTACACTACAGGCGTTAATATATTAGAATTTGGGGGGGGGGGGACTACCATCAATGCTTTTTCATCTATGGACAATGAGCATACAAGTGTATTGTCCAGATTGATTATATGACAGTCGTTTGAAATTCAAAATAAACAATTATAAATAAAAAATTATAAAAAATAATTGGTAATTAATGAATGAATAACTAGTAGTGGATCGGGATAACTCGTAGATGATGAATGGATAACCAACATCATTGTAGATAAGTTGAAGAATGTGAGAGATTAAAAAAAATATAAAAAATAACTTATGGTTGATAAATGGATAATGGATAATTTGGGGTGGAATGGTAGTTGATGCATTGACGATGTATGATTTCGTGGTATTTAACTTATGATATATGGCTTTCACCAACCACAAAGTAAGTGGTTGTGCTAGTATCTACCTCTTCCTCCTCAAAACTGCCCACTAAAGTGCTTAGCTCTGTACACTATCATCTCTCCTCTAAACTGTGTTTCACCATCATATTCCTACCAATCCTAATGGGTCTCCTCATGTGAACTCTCATAGCCTCCCATCAACCTCTGTATTAAGTCCTCTCCTCCAAACTAGACCATGAAAAGACTCCTCGATGTTCATACACTTTCGTCCATAACTTGTGTCTCTGTGTGTGGTAGAGTTATTCTTATCAAAACGGTCCTTGTAGCAATCCTAGTTTATTGGTTTTCTTTGGCTTGTATTCTTGCTTCCATTATGAATGTTTTGAGACAAAATATGTTTAACTTCTTGTGGAATGGTTATGATTCTGGAAAGAAATTACATCTTGTGAATTGGGAGGCTCTTGCGAGGCCTAAGCTATTTGGGGGATGGGACATCAAAAATTTGTACTGGTTCAACGTGGCCCTTTGTATGAAAAGTCTGTGGATGGCACTTTTTGGAAAGGGGGTGTGGAATAAGGTTATTCTTGCTAAGTGCCTTCGCAAAGTTACACTAACCTTTTGGCTTAGAGAGGAGGAGAAGAACATTCGAGGTACATCGTTGTTTTGGAATGGTTTAATAAGAGTCTTCCCTTGAATTAACAAAACCTTATATTGGAAAGTGGGTAACAGTGAATCTATAAAGCTGGGGATTGACCCATTCTTAGGCATGGAATAGGATTTTACTCTCTCTCCGAAGCTGCTAAAGTAACTTCATGAGTAAGGTTTATTTTTCTTAAGCCAAGTTCAGAATCTGGGTGGCTATTGTTTTTCAGATGCTTATTGGTTTATGACTGAGGATATAGAACTTGAATGCTCATGGGCATAAGAATGGATACATTTTCGGAATAAGATGTCAGGGTGGGGATCAGGTTGTCTGTAGATAAGGGTAGATTGATTTTGGATTTTAATAAGTCTATGGGCAGGGTCACTACCAAGGAAGCTTACAATTATATAACTTAGTCCCTTTATGTGCCTACTGTTGGATGGTGGCACAAGATCATTTGGATCTAGAATGTCCTGGTCAAAATTAAATGCTTTATGTGGCTGTGTTTTGAAAACAAAATTTCTACTTGGGTTAATCTTGCAAAGCATGGGTGGATTGGACCTAGGTGTTGTGTTTTGTGTTATTGCATGGTTGAGTCAGTTGATCTTTTTTTTGTAGATTGTCACTTCGGTAAATTGGTGTGGAAGGAGGTGGCTAAAACGCTTAATATTTCCCCTGTCTAGGATTGTTCTAATCTTTTGGATAATATGTCGAAGTGGCGTAAAAATGATTGTGGTTATGGTTACATCCCTATTTTTTGTTATTGTATTATGTGGAAGATGATAAATAAGGTTATTTTTTATTTTCAAAATCCATTTTCTCATCTTTGTTGTGCCTCCATCGTTGGAATTGTGAATTATTGCCCGACACCAGTGATTGCTAAGAAGCATAGAATTGTGGGTACTCCTCCGTCTTTTGGGTACCTAGCTAGATTTTTCGATGGTGTTGCGACTGGTGACTCAAGTGGAGTCTTATCTTCTTAGCTATTGGAAAGAATCATTTTTTACATTTGAATATGGGATGTGGTTTATGCTCTAATATGAGGGAAAAGCTCTTAACCCTATGGAGTTTGGTTTTTGTGGCTCATAGCATGGGTTTCCATTCTCTTGTCATTTTTGGGGACTCAAAAGTTATTGTAGATTGGGATAATAACAAGTCTCCTATCCATGTCTTAGGATTGGATCACTGGTGTAGACATACACTTCATTTATTGGAGCCCTTTCACTTTCACAGCATTAGCCTTGTATATCGGGAACATAATGCTACCATTGATCGCCTCTCTCAAATGAGGCACTCCTGCTACCGAAGAGAATCTTGTTGTTTGAGGAATTTGTTAATGATAATAAGATTATTGAATGATAGCTTAAATCCTTCTTGCACTGATTTTGATATGTTACTTTGATTGTTAGTCTTTTTCTATAGTTGTCATCCATAGTACATTTTTTTGTTCCTTGGGGTTGTTTTCCCAGGTTGATAGTAGGCTTTGGTTTCGTTTTCCTTATCAGTTGTTTTGTCCTTACTTGTGACGTGTTTTGGAAGGTTATTGGATAGTAATCTATGCAATGTAATATATTACCTTTGAATCAATATAATATCAAGAAACAAGTTTTTTTGCTTGAAAAAAAAACTTCTATTTTTTATTATCTTTTAAGAATGCCCAGGGAATATCTCCCCTCGATATTACACCAAACTTCACAACATGTTGGGTATTGAGTCTTGCAATCTATTGGGTATTGATTCTCATGAACTGTTTGACATTGAATCCTTCAAATGAATCTGTAAGCTATTGGGTATTGAGTTCCCCAAATGATTACGCAACCTATTGGATATTAACCTTGAGAAATGTTTTTTATTGAGTCATGTTGGATCCATAAGCCTGAGTCCTTCTTGACCCTTCATAACCACCGACCCTTGTTGGTGATGGTGAGAAGACGTATCTATTGTTACTTCAGGTTAGTCATGACCAGTCCTCGTCTACATGCAGGATGGAACCCAAATCTCATACTTTCTTTAAACACTGAAAGTTACTATTATTCCCAACCATAACATGACTTCAATTGCTGACTCGTGTTATGGGATTTGAAATATATTAAGGTCTACGGTGGAGAAACCCATGCTACCACTCCCAATTCTGGACATAATTTTATGGAACTCTACAAACCATGCGAGTCATCATATCACCTATTCAAAGATAGGAAGAGAAGAGATAGGAAAGCATATGTACTATTGTTATTGGTTTTTATTTTTTTTATTTTTTATTTCTTTTTGTATCTGGCGGAATCGGCAACTAGTCGGTTTCGTACTCGCTTGACATGAGGTCGATTTTAACCGCTACCACTATAACCTCCAGGAGAATACGTTGACCCCCACAATGCATCTCGGGCTGCAACGAGGTTTGAACCCTTGATGTGCTTAACAACCCGTACATCTTAACAAGTGCACGATTGCCAAGTGGTCTACACCTCGAAGGGTGTACTATTGTTATTGTTAGTGTCAAATAATTGTTCTTTTGAAACATCTAATTTACTAATCACAAAATGTAAAAGTTATTGCATAAAGTATATGCAGGATTCAAAGTGTAATCTTTTACTTGTTCCTCCTATGTCGTGTAATAAAATGCTCACAAAGTTAATTATTATAGTCGATCAGTTCTAGCTAAGAAACATTATTTATCTTTTTTGCAATGGGTATAAAAGAGTTTTGTTCCTTAATCACTTTCGATATCTATACTAAATGAAATCCAATCCAAGCTATAGTGGCCACATTAAACATCAATTCAATCAATCCAATTATAACTTGAGAAATGTGTAAAACATGGTAAATATTTATACCACGAATTACCAATAACGAGTTATAGGTTGCACAACAAAATATAGATTCCTTAACTCTCACCAAAAGTATGTAAAGAATAGAAATATGAATCAAACATAAATAAACATGCAACTAATCCATACAATTATTGGTATATGCATGCATGTAGTACCTATCCTCAGAAGGGGGGCCCACATCGTTCAAACAAACACTGTGGAAGATCACAAAAACTACAGAGTGCTCACATGAACATAACAATGAATAATGAAATTGTCTTACATTAACACAATAGTGAAGATACAACCCACACTAGTCCTTAATTAAACAACTTGATAGCCCATTTTACAAAGAAAGAGAGTATTATTTATACTTAAATGGCTTTACAAAAGATTTTAAATACAAATAGTCTGGTGACCTTTCAAATTGTCTCGATATTCAAGGCATATATATGATAAACATAGGGATTCCCCAATTGATTGTTGAAAGGATTCCACAAGATGTTATCTCAAATCAATTGTTCCATTATAGGTTAAACCATCTCTCGTTTAGCTCCTAACAAGTATGTTTGTAGCACAAGAGGTGTTACAAATATTTTAGTCGTATATTTGTGGCCATCAATTCTCAGCTTTGATAATGGTCATCCACTCTTGAGTTGACACAACTTGTTCTGCAACTTTCATGGTGTACTTCAACTTTCACAACATGTTTTACAACTTCTTTTGGAATTTCCACAACTTATGTCAATTCTACAACTTTGCATCATTTTGCAACTCACTCCATAGCTTCTAGAACTTGTTTCATGGCTTCCACGTCTTGTTTTTTGCAATCATACTAAAAATATAATCACAAGTTACAAAAAATATTCTCATTATTCATTCAAAATATAGGAAACACAATGACATATACCTATTGTCAAAATTGTGCTTATTCATCCCATAAGGTCTCATAACGGTGGTGAAAATGTGATAGAGCAATGATAAAAGGTATCAAAACAATGACATTTATGGACCCCCACACACCCCCTGGGAAAAGATGTTGCATATTCCATTAGTGTTATGTAAAATTTAATGCCAAACATCACATTGTGAAAGTATAAGAAGCTAATAAGTCACCTATTGCTTTAACGCTTTCCACCTTCATAGGTATGTTGAACCGTCATACACCAACTAGGGTATTCAATATGAAAGAGGTGATATCTTCATTAATGCAACTGATGACTGAGGTTTTGTTTTGAGAAAATGGTTGACACACTGAAACACTAAGAATGTGATGGCCTACCAAATTGACATTACAGACTTGAAGGAACCATACCAATAATTTGCATTGTTTTTCCCTATAATTGTTGGCCATAAGAGCACCCCAAAAATTCATAGGTGTGTTTTATATGTCATACACTATGTGGTTAATAAATTGGTGTTTTTTTAGGGGAGTATTAATATCAAGTAAGGTTGCACTAGCTTGCCAATGTTAGAAAGAAAGAAAAAAACATTTGTTTTCATGGCCTTGTATTTGGTATAAGTAATCTTCTTTTATAAATAGTTTGAAAATTTGTCTTCCAAAGGGCATGTTGTGTAGACTCAAAACCTATTCCAATTTTGTAGCATGTGTTTTAGAAGCACAAGGTTCCTTTCAGATTTTACAGAGTTCAGGATTTGTTTGTTGGGAGATTTAGGTAGATATTAACTAACTAGGCATGCTCCTTGAAAGACAAACAAAATAAGCTCATGATATTTTCCAAGGGGAATACAACCCAAGAAACAATTGTAGATGATGTTAGGCAATAGACACCAATTTTCAAGTAGAGAGGTTGATCATTGACTAATGGGAGAGGTGGTTTTGTGACTCTTTTTGGGAGAAATGCCATTGCCTCTTCCTAAAAACCTAATGTTGCTACATCCACCAAGGATGGGGTTGAAGGCACTAGTGTTGTCGATGACGGTGAAGACAACCATGACCCACCACAAGGAAAAATAGAGAAACGATATATTGTTCTCAACATAAACAACTCACCTAAAAATGATCTTGCAGTCCAACTTAGGATGGTTGAAGTCCTTGACGACAACATGGATGTTGAGGGTCAAATTGATAGGATACCTACAAGTTCGTCGTAAAATTGGGAAATAATACATTGGAAAAAGAGACAATTCTTCCTTCGTACTTTGAAGATAATTCAATTACTTTACATCACATCAATTTTGATTTTCCAATAAACAAATTATATATTGATAGATTAGGATGAGAGGGAAGAAGCTCTTAGAGAATAACTCCAAGATGTTAGGAATTACGGAAATAAGAATAGAGGGATATATCCAATTGCATGATGCCAATAATTAAGTGATCAAACATTATGTTCAAGAGAAAATTGATGAGAACACCAAGTTGAAAAAAGGAGGATAGATTAATTAAAATCCTCCTTGATACCCAGACTATTGTCTATGCCACCTTTGGTAATGAGAACCCTCGAAGAACAATCAAAACATAGTGAAGAGGTAATTTTCATATCTAATAAGGCTCAAGGATTATTGTCGGTGGTAAAAGAGGCAATAACTACCAACATTCAAGAGAAGATAAAATTGTTTACAGAGCTTTGGGAGCCAGTGAATACTTCACCACTAAGATTTATTCTTTGAGGGATGATCTAAACCAACACCTGCAAATTGGTAAGGAATTTTGTAAGACTTGTTTTAACACTTTCATCAAGTTAATAATGGACATAAATGAACATAAAAGGAACAAGAAGAATATACGCTCGAATGCAAGACTTAGATAGATCATAGTTGTTGGGATATTAGATTGAAGGTGTTGTAGCAATTAATAACAACTTGTGATATATTCGTTGATAGGAGAAGAAAAGTGTTTTTTTAAATCATTGAAACAATCAAGGAAACAAATGGGTCCTCAAATGTTTGTTAAGAGGAGGTTCTTGCCAAATAGGAATACAAGTTTATGATGGTAACTTTCAAGACCACATTGGCTAAATAGTTTAATGGACTTACCACAATCTTAGGGATAGAGATGATGGGTGAATGAACTTGTGATTGAAAATTTTGGGAATTGAATAAGTTGTGCAAGATAAACGCATGGAGCTAACCGAGATCCAAGATGAAATGCATGCTTTAAGGGTGAAGGAAGAAGTCACATCGGGCCCAGTCTAAAATTTCATCAAAGTATGGATCGATAAATATTTGGATAAAGTAATTAGACCTCCTGAAATTTTCGTTAGAAGTGGCAGTTAAGGTTCAAGAAGCACACATGGCAACATCAACTCATAATTTAAATCAATATCCTTTTTGAAAGAATAAGTATATTTCAACTTTCCAAAATTTTTGTAAGTCCATCTTCCACAACCATTCCAGCCCCTCTTCCTTACTCTTTTTGTTCATTACATTCTTTTCACATTTTCACGTAGTAAAGAGTCTTGGACTAACGAGTCACTCCTTGTCTTCTTCCAAGTTTTTCTTATCTATTATAGGTTCAGGATTTTCTTCTTCAACTTAGCTATAATATATGATTGTTTGATCTTATAGATCAATCTTATTGACCTCTTTATAGTACCTTAATTTTCTCCTATCCTATATTTTTTATTGCATCACAATTTCTCCTTAAAAATATAGGTGAGAGTAATTTTAATGGTATCAATACTTTCTAAAGTTACCTTCTCTACTATTCTCCAATGGTTTAATGATGACTTGACATGTTTATGCTAACCCCTATTAGGCCACATGCGAATTTCATTGGAATTTGAAGCAATCCTATGAAGTCTCTTATTTTGAATGTTAGTTGTCTTATGCTTTTAAAACAACATATGAACAACCTCATTATTGAGAATAACTAAGATAGGGTAAGTGAAATGTGACACCTGGCCAAATATTTATGGACCATTCATACTAATAAATATGATAGATTATGTGTTTTTCTATCCTTGATAAAAAAACTATTTTTCATCATGGTTAGTTACAAGCCCTTGCTACCTACATTGTATTGAGTTGAATATCATGACTTTATTTATATAGAGTTGCATTATAAAGAGTAAGATGCATCCATCAACTCTTTATGTGTGGGTTTGAATGTGTATAAATGCACGAAGGTTAAACATTCTAATTTTTTTACCTTTTTTTCCGAGTTTGTTATCACTATAATTTGGTCAAATTGCAATTTTGAATGGAAGAAACTATTGTTTTTAATGCAAAAGTGGATTCAACACCCTCAAATACCCCTATTGCAACTGGATCATGTAATGTTAACATTTGATATATGTAATGCCTTAATCCAAAATGATTATTGTTGAATTTTAGGAAACTTGTAAAATATTTAGAATACAAAGTAAAAATGCAATGAATATTTTCCAAGGATTATAAACAACAATTTGGCATGGGTTAAGGGCCTCCTCCACACAACGAATTGACTACTAACGTCTACATAGGTGCACATATCCTACCCTATTTGGATTTGAACCTATGACCTCTAAAGAAGAAACACATGTTCTTAACCTCTCTACAATAAACCAAGTGCATAATGATAATCTAGTACATATGATCACATGAAAGCATATGAAAACGAGGTTTATAATGGCTAAAAAAACTAAGGGAAAATCTCAACTCTCAAAAATACATTGTATTCTCATATGCATATTATAATGGTAAACAATCTTATTATATAAGTTCAAACATAACCATATCATAAATGTGGACCATTAGATACTAACTACATCATTAATGAGGAACACCATCTTATGGACCTTATTAATGGGGATCAACAAACAAGCTATGCTAAGTATACTGTCATTCATATCTACATAAATGTGGCCCATTCACACTAACAAATAGGTGAAAGAAAGTGATTTTCCATTGAAGTGGGTTATAAACCCTTCATACTTACATTGTATTGAATTTGATGTCATAAGTTTATGTTTTATTTTTATTTTCACAAAAACGAATATCTTATTTATTTATTTGTTTATAATTTTTTTTATGGGCCTTAACCCAGTTACATCTGTTAAAAAATATACAATTCCTTTTCTCCAAGGCTTCTCATTTCAGAATTATGGAATATAATGCATCCTGTTAGGTTCGTCATTCAAGCTCATCATTCCTTGAGGAAGAAGACAGCCCTGATTCGCTTTGAAATCTGCCACGTTATTCAATTCGTGAAGAATGTGATAAGAGGAGACCAAGACATAGTCTATCAAGATAAAATGCATACTTTGCATAGTCACGTTCAAGCTGAGATTGTTGAACTTGGTGGAAGAATTTAAAGCTTTTATTATGATTTCGGCATCATCGAAAATTTGAAATTTGTTATGTCCAGCTGCTTTGGCGAGTTGACAGGGTTTTAGAAGAGCAAATAAGTCTGCTTGATTATTAGAAAGATGGCCTAGTCCCCAACTGAAACTACTTTGTAGCCCTCCTCCCAAATGGAAAATCAAACCACCTGCTCCAACATTCCTCGGATTTCCTTTTGACGCACCATAAAAAAATATTGAGACTTTATTTTTCCTTCGCTACCAGTCTAAAAAATATTTTTCGAAAGTCTTACATGCCAAAAAGGTTTAATAACAGGCCTTCCAATCCCCATCTGAATTTTGTCCATCTGTAACATTCAAAACCACTTGTGCTCAGCTTTTAGTTTAGTAACATCAATTGTGCTCAGCTTTTAATTTAGTAACATCAATTTGGTTATTTCCAACAACTTCCAATAGCAGAGCCTTTGCTTCTATTGCTACAAGTTATGGTTTCGAATCTTTGTTATTGAAGATTAATTCATTTCTTGCTAACCAAATTTTCCACCATAAGAACTTTGGAATGGCTTGCCAAATTTTTCTCCATTCATGACTTGATGAAGGAGTTCTTGGATACCTGGACTACTAGTTTGCGAAAAGACTGACATGTTGAGAATTAAAAGGAATAGAGGCCGACAACCCACTAAGAGGTGTTGCCAAGCTTTTTGAGCAAACTCACAGCCAACAAAAATGTGCTCTAAAGATTATTCAACTTGTTTACAAAAACAACATCTGTATGGACCATAAAATCCTCTTTTTATCAAATTTTAACCTGTCAATACTTTCTAATGCACGAGAGTCCAAATGAAAAAATTAAATTTAGGAATGTTGAGTGATTTCCAGACTGATTTCCAAAAGGAGATGCTGTGAACAAAGGTTGAATTTGGTTGGAAGAATTTATATCTGAGAGCAGCCATGTAAGTTGCAGATGGACCCCAACCCCATGCGTCCTTGCTAGTGGAGTGAATCGAAGCTAAACCAGATAGAATTTCCAACATCGAATTTAAATGAACAGATAGCAGGGGATGACCACGATCTGGTAGTGTTGAGAGTGCCCACGCTGACCAATTTCCATTGCTGTCCGAAGAAGAGATATCAGAGAGTCGAAGGAAGTGTTTATTGACTAGCCAATCCTTGATCTCTGCAAGCTTGGAGTATGAATTTAATGGTGTATTGCCTTTTATTTTGTCATCCCAAAAAAACGTTTTCTTGTCATTTCCGGGAATGCGATAAAGATGTTGAGCAAAAAGATCTAGTCCTCTTCTACATAAATTCCACGTAATAGTGCCTTTAGGAATATTTATGGCCTGCAAATTCCTTAGAGTTCCTCCATTGAGATATTTTTTCTAGAAAAATTGACTGACCAGGTGATTTTTGTTAGAGAAGACTTGCCACAACAACTTACCTCCCAAAGCAAGATTAGTCGAATCTGGGTCTCTAATTTGCAGTCCACCAACTAAAACAGGTATTTTAACAATATCCCAATTAATCAAAAGCATTCGGATCTGATTTCCTTTACCACCTCTCCAGAGGAAATCTCTGATAGGCTTGGATAACTAATCCAAAATCAATTTTGGAGCCAAAAGAAGAGAGGATTGATAAAGAGGGAGATCTGAGAGAATTGACTTGATCAAAATAAGCTTCCCAGCCTTCGTGAGCCAAATACCTCCCCATGAGGCAATCTTAACTTTTAACTTGCTAATAATATCCAGCCAAAGAGAAGGTTTTTTTTTCCCAAGGTTAGAGGAAGACCCAAATAATTTACCTTATCCCAAGAGTCAAAACCATCAAAACCTAAAATTTGAGAAATATTTGCCATTGATGAGGGATCTCCATTCCATCCATACACAACACTCTTCTGGTTGTTGGTAAGAGCCCCTGAAATGATACAGAAGTGTTGCATAATTTATTTAAAGAATCTTTCCAACCTAAGTGAAGCCCCTCCCAAGAGCAGCGTATCATCCGCAAAAAGAGCTTGCTTGATAGATTCTACTCCACCTGCAGACTTGATGCCCGGAATAGTCTCATCATTTTTTCTTGCAGTTAGCTTTCTACTCAGAGTATCAACCATTAGAATATATAAAAATGGTAAGAGCGAGCAACCCTCACGAAGGCCCCTGGATGCTTGAAAGAAATTTGTTGGTCTGCCATTTACTAATGGTGCAATCCAAGGTTTGTCAATAAAAGTTTTAATAAGCTTTATAAAACCAGAGTTGAAACCAAATGATCTAAAGACTTCGCAAAGAAAGGATAGCTTTACCCTGTCAAAAGCATTTGCCATGTCAAGTTTTATTAACATGCCCTTCTCCTTTCTATGGAAATTGGAATGTATGGCTTCATGAACTTGGACCACGTTATCCAAAATGTGTCAGCCTTTTACAAATCCACCTTGAAGATGTGAGATCAACTTCCCAAGCACAGGTTTAAGCCTCTTATCTAAGAGCTTAGATAAGATTTTATAAGATGCATTACATAGTGATATAGGTCTGAAATGATCAAAAGTGATTGGTTTAACTTATTTAGGGATTAAAGATAGGAAGGTGGAGTTGGTACATCCACCAACTTTAGCTTTAAACTGAAAAGATTTGATCATCCTGAGAAGATCCTTTATGATAATTGTCCAGCAAACTCTATAAAAATGAAAGGAGAATCCATCAGGACCTGGAGCTTTATCTGGTCCCATAGACCAATCAACATCTATGATCTCTTCCTCTGTAAAGGGATTCATTAACTCACTATTTTCCTCTACACTCACCAAACTAGGGATGTTGGAAAGAAAATATGAAGTTAATTCTGAATCAATCGAACCATCCTCTCTATACAAATTCTGAAAATGAGCTTCAACAACTAGTTTAATTTGAGAAATGCCTTTACAAGATTCATCAGTCATAGAGGAGATTTCTGATATATGGTCATGGGAGAGTCAGGCTTTATACTGCTTAAAAAAAGAGGTATTTCGATCTCCCGAAATCAACCATAAACTTCGATACTTCAATCTCCAAAACTCTTCTTCCTGCTGAAACGCTAAAAAAGAGTTAAACTAGGATTTTTGTTCATTTTCCAGCATGGCAGAGGTAATCTATGTTTCTTCCATTTCTAGCTGAATCTCCTCAAGCTTTTCCAAGGCCTCTTTTCCATCTTTGGTTGGATTTTTAGGAGAATGCTTTACCCAATCCTTCAACGCAACTTTGGTGTTTTTGTAATTTCCTCTCCCAAACAAAATTTGGTGACCCAGTGACTGGTATACTCCATGCCTTAGTTATAGTGGGCAAAAAAACCATCTCTATCAATCCACAAAAGACTGAACTGAAAGAGAATGGGGCATAGGTCTTCTTCATCCTCAAACTACAACAAAAATGGTTTATGGTCTGAAGTGAGTTTGGGTAAAACACTGTTGGAGATAATAAAAATTCCATTAGAAAAGAGCTCTGTACTAGAAATCGATCCAATCTGGCTGATATATTGCCTGCTCATGTACGATTATTAGACCATGTATATCAACCTCTTTTTGGTTTAAAATCAATCAAATCCCAAATTAAGATAAGGTCTTGCATCGTTTTATGCATGGGATCTCTCCCACATAATCCACCTTTTTTTCTCTTTTTGATCCAATGTAATGTTTAAATCACCAACTACAATTAAATTTGAAGGAGCATTTGCAACAAGGAAGTTTGCCAGAGAATTCCAGCAATCTCTTTTATCTTAAAAATTGATAGGGACGTAAAGATTGAAAATATTAAAGGATATCTTACTTTGAGAATGTCAGAGCTCAGTAAATATCCAATGTTGCATTTTAAATGATTTTTCTAGCGAGAAGAGTTCTTCTTTCCACAGGGTTGCAAGTCCACCGGATGAGCCCCGTGCACTCATAGCCATCCCTGCATACTTTTTCCAATTCTTTTTACTTAAGGAAAGAAGACTGGACTCCTCAATCTGTGTCTCTTGGAGTAGAAGACTATTGGGAGAATCCATTCTTAAGAGGTCTTTAACAACTTCAGGTTTCAAAGAATTTCCCAACCCCCTGCAATTCCAAGAGACAATATTCATTATTTGTTAGTGACAAAAGGAAGAGGGCCTCCTTTAGAAGGTCTAGCTCAAGTATTCCTGACAATTGACATCTTGATCATATCTTGACTTCCTTACATCTTCAGGCATTCAGCTTCTTCCTCCCGAACCTTCTTGAGAGATTTTCACCCTTTTTTGAAGTCCTCTCTAAAGAATCTTCTTCAGAAGAACCAGATGTATCCAAAGGTTTCTTTTTTTTCCATTTCAGCATAAGTGGGAGATTGTCTATCAGCAGGAGCACTAGGATTCATCTCAGCTGATTCATTGTTTTCTTCTTGTATCTAATCTTGAGATTGTGGAACTTCTCCCTCTTCAAGAACTGAAGGCACTTGTTCTTCCGAATTACTAAACACAACAAAATTGTTTTGTGTTGTTATTTCCTTCATAGCTGCTCCAATTTCATTATGTTTTTGTCTGGAGGTATTACTACCCATTCCCAATTCTCCTCCTTCTTCCTTTGATTTGTTTCCTTCCTTTGTTGTACTTGTTTTTTGCACTTGTGTCCATTGGTCTCCCTTCTCTTTAGCAACTTCTTCCTCTGCTTTCTTCTTGCGTGATCTGGAAAAGTGCCCATATCCATGACAATGTTGGCACTTAAAGGGCAATTTCTCGTAATCAAGCTCTTGCACATGTGACCAATTTGCTACTGTCAAGTTAATCACTTCAGGAAGCCCTTCCTCCAAATCCACTTCAACACAAATTCAGGCACAAGTATATTGATCTCTTCTTTCAGCCCTATCAATATACTTCCCCAAAGTATTTCCTATGGCTTCAAGTGACTCGGAGGTCCAACAATGAAGAGGAAGATGCGACAGCCTAACCAAAACAGGAACAATAGAAGGAAAATCTTGATTCAGATCAAAGTCCAAAGTCCATTTGTTCAGGTAAAGCCCTTGAGGGCCCATGAAGTATGGCCCATTTTTTAAAATTAAATCTCTATCTTTTGAATTTTCAAAGAGAAATACATAGTATCCTTTACCTATCAAATTGCTTTGAATGCCTTCTAAAATAAGGGGCTTCCAGTTTCATTAAACCCACCCATCGATTGCTTTGGGAGATGGCCAAAGACCAATAAATTGGCCAATAGGACCCCGATATGTAATATTTATCGATGTTCGGCAGGTAGAACCATCGAAGGAATGTTGTCTAATTTCTTGACAAAAGTCTATCGAATTTGACTGAGCTTCCTCTTCCTGCTTGATGCTACCAGTATCATGAAAGCGGTGAGTTCAGGGGGAGGGGAGAAACCCCCTCCATCTGCCATGACAAAAACTCCCAGAGCACTGAAGAACCCAGACCCTAACAATCAAGAAAGGATGATCCACCCATATCTCATAAAGCACACAACTCACGCAGAGAACCAAATACTATTAGAATTTGAATGCCATTTAGATATTCAAGCAGATAGTTCTAATAATGTTTGCAGCAAAATAATGGAGAATGAAGATACAAACTGAACAAGACAAACCACACAGCAAATGGACAAGTATTGCTCATGAATTTACAGTATCATTCACAATAATAATATCTGGTGTTACAATAGTTTACAACGTAGAATTCGAATGCATGGGATATGAATTCGAATCCTCCAAGTGGATATGACTATATCTAACTGAATCTCTAACTCAAGGTCTCCCAATCAATATCAGAGTCCAAATAGACAACTCCCTGATGACCAATAACTCCAACAACCACATAAAACTAGTTAACTCAGTGCAATTGAGTGTGGTAGGTAGGAAAAGTGCTCCTCCCCATGCAACCATGCATTATCCATTCATTGGTAGCACTAGCTTAACTGACTGTGAAGTAACTGAATTTAACTAGGGGAGAACTAAGACTAACTAGTACTAACACCAACTAACTGAAGTAGGTTGGTGCCGGGACTCCCAGTGGCTCCTAAAATGTAGGGATTGGTTTAGGAGGCGCCCAAACTTATGCATGCACATGCAGTAAGTGGCAGTTAACCTCTAGCAGTGTTCCCCACACTCTAGTGATTGGTACATGAGGCCCCATTAGGCCAAGTGGACCCAATTGTACTAGTGGACCCAATTAATTAATTAAGGTTCCTAAGTTAAGCAATAATTAATCTAATAGACAATTGACCAGGGGAGGATTAATAATCCTAACACCCCCCCTGAATCCTAACTTGGACAATTGTAGGCCTTGGTAACAAGACCATAGGTCACCCAAATACAATCTAGAAGATAATAAAAAATGTTGCTTAATACAACCGAGGAAACATGGGAAAACCTCATGGGAAACCCCCCCCCTAAAAAATAAGCAGGAAAACAGTAATCTATAAGCTATATTTAGAAGAAGGAAGCTTCCTCCTTAGAAAAATAACTTGAGTAACACTGCTACAAAAATTTGCAGCTCTATGCAGCAGTATGGTCCATCAGTGGACCTCTCAATGCACTTCTAAACTTAAGACTCTGTTTGTTTCTGCTAGATGGTGAAGGTAGGGAATGATCACATCTCTACTTATGTGGACCATTTTAGTTGATCATTCGCCATCATCAAGTAGCACCGACCTGGAACTTTGTTGCACCATTCTGTAGAGAGCGAATCTGTGAGGGATAGTGCAGCATGCTCATTCTGATACTGGGACCTTGTTCTTCTTCTGTCTTCTGGAACTCCAACACCACTTCCAGCTGCATTAAGGAGATTTTGAGCCCAACTGGGTTTAGGTTTCTGATTAGGAATGGGTAATGGATTTAGATCTAGAATCTCTTGAGATTCAGTCTCAATAACAGGATCATGATGTATGTGATCTTCTTCATCTAAATCTGAAACCTATAGCACATCATCATCATCAAAAATAGGTGGAGAAATAGTCATACCTTCCTGTGCTACTGGAGGAGTATCATGCAGTTGATCTTCTTTGAACTGGACACTTCTTTTAATGAAGCATCTTTTGGTAGCAACCTCCATCAATTTGTAAGATTTTGCATCTTCTGCATATCCCAGCAGAATGCATTTGCTACTTTGGGCTTGGAAGGCCTTCCTCTTGTCAAGTGGTATTCTGGCCCAAGCTTTGGAACCAAAAACTCTCAGATGTGAGACATTGGGCTAATACCCATCCAGTGCTACGAATGGTGTGACCCCAACCACTAACTTGTGGGGCACCCTATTCTGGAAATATGAAGCACAGTTTACTGCTTCAGCCCAAACAGAAGGAGGTAGATGCTTGGCATGGAGAAGGCATGTTGCCATCTCTTTCAGTGATATGTTCTTCATATCAGACACACCATTTTGCTGTGGTGTGTATGGAACTGAGTGTTCCATTCGAATCCCTCTTATTCACAGAAATTATGGAAATCTCTTTTAACATATTCTCCTCCTCCATCGGATCTTATTGACTTGATCTTCTTATTGAAACTTTTCTCAACCATTGCTTTAAAACTTTTAAAAGTCTAAAAAACTTCTGATTTTTGTTTCATGAAGTAGATCCAGCAGTACCTAGAACAATCATCAGTAAAGGTTAGGAAATACCTGCAACCATTAATGGAGTTTGTGGGAATAGGTCCAACTACATCACTGTGTATCAAATCAAGTGTAGAGACAACTCTATGTGCCTTCCCAACATCATACTTCTTTTATGGATGCTTACCTATCAAGCACCCAACACATACTCCATCAAAAGTTTGGATGGAGGGAAAACCTTCAAGCATGTTATCATTGTGGAGCTGCTTCAGATATTTGAAATTGAGATGGCCAAATCTCTCATGCCAAATCTTGTTGGTGTTGTTGGCATGAGACAATAAAGCTGTAGGAGGAGAAACATGTAAGAAATGTGAAAACTCATAAGCTTTGGTAGAGTGATTTGCAATACCTTTCGCTACAAGCTTTCCAGTGGATCTTTTTGTGATCTCAACTGAGTCTGAATCGAATGTGACCCTCTGGTAAATAGATAACAGGTTAGTAGCAAGGGAGGGCACATATAAGATATTCTTGAACTAACCATGCTTCCCTCTAACTGAGCCCCTTCCTTATGCTAGAATCTGGGAATAATCTCCCATGTGAATGTTAGGCCCCTTTGATAGTGAAAGAGTAGAGAAGGATTCTTTGGAGGCAACCATGTGGTTAAAGGATCCATAATCTATAATGTATGTTGAATATGGAGAGAGATTTTCTTTCAAAGCATGACACCTTTCGGTATCTTCTGTCGATGCTTCTTCATCGGGCTTCTTTTCTCTTGGAGGAGCAATGTTGCGCTACATGAGAAGAGTGGACATCTCATCAAGTTGCTTCCTCATACACTGATCTTCAAAATGGTGTCCCTTTTCACAGTAAGGACATGACTTCTTTTCAAATTTCTTCTTCTTAGAGCCGGAGGCCCCTTCGGAAGCTTACTGATTTTGTTTAGGCTTCGAATCAGCTGCCTTTGGCTCCTTCTTCTTTGATTTCCCCTTTGATTGCGCTTTGGAAGAGTCAGTAACCAAGAGAGCTTGATATTCAGAGGTTCGGATAACTCCCATTCAAATCAATTGTCTTGTTCATTGATTAAGGACTTGGAAAAGGAATCTAATCAAGGAAGTTTCTAATCAGGAAAGCTTTCCCGCTTGGAATGAAACATAGAGACATATACAAAGTACTTAGGGCCTAGTTTATTGAGTATGGAAAGGACATTCTGCTCATCCTTCCGCTCTATCTGCATTGGAGCACTAAAGAATTGAATTTAGAGAAGAATTGCTCAATAGTATCGAAACTGCTGGGATGTAAAGATACCAACTCATTCTCCAGAATGTGTCCCCAAAGCTCATCTTGTTTGTTAAACAAGCTATCAAGCTTCTCCTAGGATTCTCTGGGAGTCCTCAATCCTTCTAGATGGAAGAGGAGATCTCTGTAAATATAAGTACATAAGTACCCGAATACTTCATCACAACGGTTTAGGAACTTGTTCCGCTCTACCGGCTGATGAGGCTCAGCCTCCCATCCATGTATGATCCTGTGGTAGCCATGCTTGTGCAAGGCCAGTTGCATATGAATCCTCCAATCAAGGTAATTGGAAGTTGTGAGGATCCATGGTTCAGGAGTTTGAGAACTCATAATTGCTCCGGCTTGAAGAGTGCAAATACTTCTCATAAGCTGCATAGCACATGTCAATTTCACTGCAATAACACACTAAAACATATGAACTATTAGAATCATGCTTTTCCTCCTGTCATGAACATGTTTTCAGGGTCCGTCACACTCTGAATGAATCATGCTCTGAATGAATCCAAAGCTAACAAATTTTCATAGGGGACTTCTGTGGAAACCCAACTGCTTCTAATGTTCGATGGGGAGAAACAAGCATGAAACCTGCCTGAGAAGGCTCTGATACCATATTAGAATTTTAATGCTATTTATATCTTCAAGCAGATAGTTCTAATAATGCTTGCAATAAAAGAATGGAGAATGAAGATACAAACTAAACAAGACAAACCACACAGGAAATGGAGAAGTATTGCTCAATAATTTACAGTATCATTCACAATAACAATATATGGTGTTACAATAGTTTACATAGGTAGAATTCGAATGCATGGGATATGAATTCGAATCCTCCAAGTGGATATGACTGTATCTAACTGAATCTCTAACTCAAGGTCTCCCAATCAATATCGGAGTCCTAATAGACAACTCCCTAATGACCAATAACTCCAACAACCAGTGATAACTAGTTAACTCAATGCAACTGAGTGTGGTAGGTAGGAAAAGCACTCCTCCCCATGCAACCATGCATTATCCATGCATTGGTAGCACTAACTTAACTGATTATGAAGTAACTGAATGTAACTGGGGGCTAACTAAGACTAACTAGTACTAACACCAACTAACTGAAGTAGGTTGGTGTCGGGACTCCCAATGGCTCCTAAAATGTAGGGATTGGTCTAGGAGGTGCCCAAACTGATGCATGCACATGCACTAAGTGGCAGTTAACCTCTAGCAGTGTTCCCCACACTCCAGTGACTGGTACATGTGGCCCCATTAGGCCAAGTGGACCCAATTAATTAATTAAGGTTCCTAAGTTAGGAAATAATTAATCTAATAGACATTTGACCAAGGGAGGATTAATAATCCTAACAAAGACAAGTCTATCCAGTCCACGCAGCCTGCAAACAATGAGAGCAAAAAAAACTTCTTGGAGCAAGTCACGTTTTTCCTCAGAGCCTTCCAGGAAACTCTTCTTGTTCTGCACGCAGCATAAAAGCTAGGGAAGAGACTTCAACTCACGAAACAAGATAAACCATATGCAAACTTGCAAACAGATCTATAGCTTGCACAGAGCGATCCAGCCTCCTGGAAGCAAACCTGATCACCAATCCAGGGAAAGTTTAAAATATTCAAGTTTAAAGTCTTCTTGGAGCCAGAACTTTGAATTCTCATAAGTTTATTTACATGAAAATATTATTACATTAAAAAAAAACTGGGATGTTTTTTTATGCCAAAATTAGGATTCATTAATTCTTAAAATACTTGACATATTCAATATAATGATGATGATTGTCACCATCCATTAAGATAAACTTTTCTTTATTGAACAATAAGAAATTAATTGGTTTCCTTAAACATTTTATTTTTGTACTAAAAAATATTAGAGATAATATTTCCTATATCTCCATATTTTTTAATGTGTAAACATGTCATGATGATTGATAGTGTTACAATTTTTTTGAAATTGAAATTTAATGTAGATGTATGCATGTAATTATGGGAGAGTGATTTTTGTCCTCGATCTTCTTAAGCATCACAAAAATAACAAATTATTTCATCCCACTATGTTTTAGGAAATGTCCAACGCATTGTTTCATTATGGAGCTCGTGAGAATTCGTTATTATTTTAACAATGTTTTTCTTTTTAAAGTTAGCTATAACATATTATACTTTTGATTTATAGATCGAGATTAATGACATTTTTAATTTTACCTTAATTGATTCTTATCCTCCATTTGTTGTCACATCACAATTCCTCCTTAAATTAGATATAATAGTATTGTTAATGATATTAATACTTTGTAAAGTGACCTCCTTCTTTATTTTCCAATAGTATTACAAAGACTTAACATATGTATGTAACTTTGATGGATTTGAAGCAATCTTAGGAAACCTTTGTGTTTCATATTAATTATCTCGTGCTTTTACATTCAATGCCTAATGATAACTATACTCTTACCTTTAAATCCAAAACTTAAAAAATGTCTAAACGAGTTGTATAAAGATTAGATGATTATGACTTTTCTAGTCATTATTCAAGGATTTCGATGATTTAATCTTTGGCAAGATCCTAACTTTTGATTATTCATAGTACACTTTTGATTGAAAAATAATTCAATGCCCTAAAAAATTGTGTTCCACTTCAATTGTACAATTTAACATCTTATATTTACAATTCCAACAATACCAATCAAAATTTGAAAACTAGTACAGACCCATCTAACTTTTGTTCTACAAAGCACTAAGAGGGATTAAATCCACAAAATTTCACCACTAAACTGCAACAGGCATCCCCTTCACCACCTTGATACAACACACTAATGCATATTTTTTTAATGGGATAAAGATACGCTTCCCCCCACCTAGTCTCCACTATATTATTTTTTTTGTAAATTAGTTTATCCTTCTATTACCAAAAGCAGACATTTACAGAAAATAAAATAAAAATAAAAAACAAGCCCTCCCATTTCTGGGAAAACAGGCATGGAAATCAAAGTGGTAGTCTCCCTCGAAAGGAAACAAGACAAAACCACAGTGGTTGTGAGTTCTTGATGAGTCTTAGAAATGTATCTTCCATGAAAACAAAAAATATCACCATTAAATGAGGTATTTTTTAAAACTAAAATAAACTAGAGCTGAGACTAAAAGAAAAACATGGTCAATCGACAGATTGATCATGAGGCTCGAGCTTCATGCCCAGTATCTTAGTGAATTCCAGAATCCTTTGCAGGAGCAACATGATTTTGTCCCGCTGAAGAAGAATTTCCCCATGTTGTTCATCATTTTCCACAAAAGTTTTGCCTAGGATAATCTTCTGCGATCATTGCAGTTCCAGGGATTTCTGATAAAGAGTGAGTCTGCCTCTAGAGGAGCCAGGATCGGGGACTAATTCTTGAGTTCATTTTTAATTTCCTCTGGTCCCAGGTAGATTCCTTCAATTTCAGCCTCTCTTTTAGCACGTTGAATGTTGGCTTGGACCGACTCAGGGATTTCACGTTTGCTCTTTTCCACCAATTGTTTTTGAAACCAAAGGGGCAGGATCATAGGTTTCGACCTGCTAGTCACGGGAAGAAAGGATGCATGGCGATAATTCTTTCGGGGAGGCATGATTACAACCAGGAAGGCTGCCATTGAGAACCGAAGAGAAGCTTAGAAAAGGGTCAGGTAGAGTCTAAAACCACATGCAGAGGCATTCACAAAAAACCTAGCTTGGCTATGGGACAAAGCCCATAAACTTCTAATTACAGCAAGAGTGTCATCCGGGTTGAAAAGAAGATCCACGCAGATCAACTTTGTGGCCAAGACAATGGGGTGGTGGATAGACAGAGCGTTCTAGGAAAGGTTATACAAACAGATAGAAGGAGGAGTATGAGTCTTACCCGGGAGGTCCTTAGTCTGAGTGAACCCAAAATTGTCAACCGCAGCGTTCATATTGCACCATCGCCCACCAGAATCACAACACCCTTCAGCAAGAAGGAATAGGATAGCGCCCACCTTAGGCCCAAAATTGTTGTGAGGGAACTCCTTAGGGAGTATCCAAGAGAAGGTTTGAAAACAAGCAAAGTTTGGGATGACCTTCCAGTTGTGATGGTAAATCTCTATGTAACCCCGTGGAGAGAAATAATGAGCTAGCATGCGGGAGTACTGCTAGTCTTTCCACCATATCTTCCCACTCAAAACCATGACAGCCCTGAATCCTGTAATAATTACCAAGCCTTGTGCTTTTGTATGGCCCTCCATGCAAAACATAAGCCTCAGTCGTCGTTTGATGGAAGCTTGGGAGTGCGAGCATAACCTTTGCAGTCGACACATGGGAGATGTGTATTTAACAGAGGTCGGATGAGGGTAGTGAGGTGTTAGCACTGGGGACGGAGAGTTCAACCACGTGCCTCTCAACCTCCCCCTCAACCAAGTGTGTGTCCACCCGTCGTGGGGACCCAGTCTCCACTATGTTAAGATCACATTGATGCATGCATTTTTTTTCTTTACTTTTTAATTTTATGGGATAGATGAACACTACCCCCCCATACATGCTCCACTAAGATACAACACGTTAATGCATGCATTCTTCTTGTTAATTTTTATTTATTTTTTTAATTTTTTAATTTTATTTTTATGGTACATACATACACTTCCCTCCACTCGGGCTGTAGAAATGCGCCTTTTTGGTGCAACTATAATTTGGTCAGACAATCTTTGGCCAAATTGCAATTTTGAATTGATGAAATTGTTGTTTTTAATGCAAAAATGGATTCAACACCCTCAAATACCCTGTTGTTACCGAATCGTGTAATGTTAACATATGATAGATGTAATGCCATTAATCCAAAATGATTATTTCCGAATTCTAGGCAAAAAATGTTATTATCCCTTCTCATTGTTTTGAATGGTCAGAGAATGGAAAACTTGTAGCACATTTAGACTATGATGTAAAGAAGCAATGGATATTTTTCCTAATATTATAAACAATAATTTCGTGCATGAGATTCCCTTGTTTGTGGGATAAGGGCCTCCTCCACACAACAATTTGAACGGTAAAGTCTACATAGGTGCACATATCCTACCCTATTCAAATTTGAGCCTATGACTTCACGGGAGGAAACACATGTTCTTGACCTCTCTATAATAAATCAAGTGCACAATGATAATCCAATACATATATTCACATGAAAATATATAACATCAAGGTTTATAATGGTGAAATACGCCAAAAAAAATCTAAACTCTCAATAATACATTGCATTCTTACCTACATACTATAATGGTAAACAATCTTAATGTATAGATTCAGACATAACCATCTAATAAATATGGACCATTAGATACTTACTACATCGTTAATGGGAACACCATCTTATGGATCATGCATATCAACATAAATTTGTCCCATTCACACTAACAAATGGGTGAAAGAAAATGATTTTCCATATGAGTGGGTTATAAACCCTTGCTACATACATTGTATTGATTTTTGTGTGTGTAAATTATACATTCCTTCTATTGGCGAATACTGAAATTTATAGAAAAAACAAAGCCCTCCCAAAATTGGGAAAATAAGCTTAAAATTCAAAATGGCGGTCTCCCCCCAAAGGAAACAAGACTATACCATAGTGATTGTGAGTTCTTAATCAATCTCAATATTGAGTCTTCCATGAAAACAAAAGGTGTTATCTTAAACATAAATAAACTACAGAAACTAAATATGTCATGCTTTTGAAAAACCAAAACAGAGACATCTAAAAACAGAAGCACCATCAATCCACAGATTACTCATGAGGCTCGCTGGGAGAGCCGAGCTTGAGCTTCATGCCCAACCGCTTAGCAATCTGCACTTGATTTCCCAGGATGCACTGTAGGAGCAACATCATTTCATCTTGTTGGAGCAATATTTCTCCATGTTGTTCGTCCTTCTCCACCAAGGTTCTGCCAAGAACCATATTTTGGGACCAATGCTTGTTCAAGGACTTCTAATAAAGGGTGAGATGACCTCGGGAAGAACCTTGAATTCCTTTTTTATTTCCTCCTCCCCTAGGCAATTCTGTCTATCTCGGCGTCCCTCTCAACTTTCTGAATGGTGGTCTGGATAGAGTCTGGGATTTTGCTTTTGAAACCGGATGGGAGGACCCATTGGTTCAGACTTACGTACCTCTGGTAGGTTAGAGGCCCGATGACCATTCTTGCGAGGAGGCACACTAGCAAATGAGAAGGCACTGGCCACGACCGATGAGAGCAATAACATCCAATGGAGAGGGGTCGAGGAGAGATTAGGAGCTTGGGTGATAACGCTTGAGGGAGACTCAAAACAACAGAGGATAATAGCCCATAAAATAAGAGGTTCAGCTAGTCTGTGAGACCTTTAATAGTAGAACTCGGGCCACATGAAACCCCCGCAACCAAAAAAAGGTGGTGGAGTAGGCATAATTTTTTCGAGCTCCAGACAGGGAGGAAGACTAAATCACCACCTTTAAACCCCAGACAAGGTGGCAGAAAAGATAACAAAAAGAGTAGGAGACAACTCCAAGCCGAGACTTACTCGGGATAACCTTAGCTTGGGTAATGTCGCAGTCGTAATTCCCTATGGACAGAAGATCCCATAGCTCACCAGGACTGCCCAGATGCGTCTCTGTTCCAACCACGTGCTCACAATGACTACTCAGAAGCTTCACAGGGAACTCCAATGAAGCAGGCAGAATGAAAACAAGGCTTGAATTTGTGCCCAAATGGAGATGGGAACCCTCTTTAATGCCCAGATGAATCAAATAAGGATCACACATGTCGGAGTGTCGCCATCACCTCCACCAATTCACCACTAATGAGATTATGAATGCTCTGAACCACATCATAATTAACCAGTCAATTGCTCATGTACGAAGCCTCCTCCACATATGAGCCATCCACCGTATGCTGACGAGAGCTCGTACTTGTGAGCATGTCAAATGCATTCACCTGAGAGGATATTTGCATGGATATAGGAGGTCTGACAGGGGTGATGAGGGGTAGCACGGGGGACTGACCATCCTTCCACATGCCTCTGATCCTCCCTCCCAACCAGGGTATTTTTTAAGGATTCTAATATTATACTTAAATATAGTATTCTAGGCGATTGTTTTGGATTGAAAAAAAACATGTTTATAGATAGGTAGGCGAATATTAAATATGAAACATAAAACTAACACTGAAATGTGTAAATTTTGGCAAATATTATGATAAGAAAACATATTTGATGTAACTATAGGTGATATTAAACAGGAAAAATGGCCAAATTGCGAATTTATTTTTTGAAAAAAACCCAAAAAATAACCAATTGGCGAAATTTCGCCCCTAAAAATTACCCTACTCCCAACCATCCGCTTGTCCACCTGCCTTGGGGAATACATTGTATTGAATTTAATATTATTAGTTTATTTGTTAAATTTAATATCATTAGTTTATTTATTATATATTTTTAAAACAAAAACGATTATATTAAGAGTCAATGGTATAACCACTGTGAAAAGACCACAGAGTTCATACACCCTTAAGGAAGTGGCAATTCAAATGCCCTTATGGAAGCGACAAATTATGGTGCCCTTGTGAAAGCGGCAAACAAAAACTCAAAAAATAGCCCATATTGATCGTGTTTTCAAAGGAACCTATAAGAGTTTTACACAGAAGGAAACTATACATAAACAACTAACGGGCATATAATACATGATTTAACGAACTTTTTCGCCATGGCGCGAGGAGGAGCTGGGATGAGCCTCAACTTCTAGCTTACTCACTTTCATTACCAGTTTTTCTACCTTGATTTCCAATTCAGCTAGAAACCCGATGAACTCCCGTTCTGTTTTCTTGATTCCGATTTCAAACTCCTTCCTTAACTAAACCATGTCTTGATCAACATTATCCAAGTGACGACCACCCTTCGAGTCAATTCTATGTAGGAGGCAGTTCATTCTTTTCAGGTCCTTCCTAATATCCTGGATATCATCTTCAACGTGCATTTCCAGAGGGGAAGATGTTGTGGATTCATAAGAGGAGTCCATGATCACGCAGAGGAACAAAGAACAGACAGTGTCTACAATTCTAGTAACCCTGCAAATAAACCAACGATGACGAAGATAGAGTCGTCCGCCACCTTGTATAGAGCCAAGGATTTTGTGTGACATCATTCCAGATAATGTAGGAGTACAGGAGATATTTGGAAGGACAAGTAGGGAAAACCAAATCGAGATGATGGAGGTTGGATTGGACGGGGGGCAGAATTGTACGAGCGACCTCCCGACTTCAATTAAACCAGTTCGTGTTGCATGCAAGCACCCATGTGCTAACTTGGAGTTCCAGCTCGTGCTACGAGCGAGGATGGGACACACCATAAGGATGAGGGGGGGGCACATGGAGGGTCATGAAATAGACCCCATCAAACTTAAGCACACGGTCATGTAGGAAACCAGGGCTAAAGGCTTTAGGTCATAAGACATCTAGTCTTGTTATCATTTAGCGTGAGCACACCTTTGTCAAGTGAGGAAGCTTGGTTCGCCACCAAGTCGGCCAGCTTGTTATTTTTCCTGATCGCATGAAAGGTTTCATTTTTTTGAAAAGAGGAGAACAAACTATGGATCTTCTTAATTAGCCATCGAATCTTCAAATCCTCGGGAGGGCTGCTTATGATGAGAGCTTGAATAACAAGTATAGAATCGCCAATCACCACAATGTCGTTGATACCTTGAGCTTTGGCAAGATGGAGACCTTTCCAAAGGGCCAAATCCTCGGCCACATTGTTGGATTCGAGTTCGAGACCCCACGAGAAGGACAATTCCTGTTTTCCATCTAGGGTCAGTTTATTTATTAAATTTAATATCATAAGTTTATTTATATAAAAATATTATTACAGTAAAAAAATTGAGATGCTTTTTTACCTCAAAACGAGGATTCGTTAAATATAAAAATACATGGCATATTAAATTTGACGATGATTGTCACCATCTATTAAGATAAGCTTTTGTTTATTGAACCTTTAGAAAAACAAGAAGAAGTTAATTAGTTTGCTTAAACATTTTATTGCTAAAAATGATTGGAGAGAATATTTCTCATACCTTTATAGTTTTGATGGGTTAACATGTCATGATGATCGATAATGCTACAATTTTTTTTTTAAATTGATATTTAATATGGATATATGCATGGACTTATAGGAGAGTGCTTTTCATCCTTAATCTTCTTAAGTATCACAAGATAACAAATTATTTTATCATATAGAAAATGTCCAACACCTTGTTTCATTATGGAGCTCCTGAGATTCTGTTCTTAGTTTAACAATGTTTTTCTATTTCAAGTTAGCTATAACATATTATACTTTTGAGTTATAGATCGAGATTAATGACATTTTTATAGTACCTTAATTTTCTCGTATCCTCCATTTGTTATCACATCACAATTTCTCCTTACATTATATATTATAGTATTGTTAACAGTACTAATACTTTGTAAAGTGACCTCCTTCTTTATTCTCCAAGAGTTTGACAAAGACTTAACATCTGTATATTAACTCCTTTTAAGTCATATGTAACTTTGATGGAATTTGAAGCAATCTTAGGAAACCTTGTCTTTCATGTTAATTATCTCGTGCTTTTACATTTAGTACCAAATGATAACTATACTCTTACTTTCAAATCCCAAACTTCAAAAATGTCTAAATGAGTTATCTAAAGATTAGATGATTATGACTTTTATAGTCATTATTCAAGGATTTCAATGATTTAATATTTGACAAGATCCCAACTTTTCATTATTCATAAGACATTGTTAATTGAAAAATAATTAAATGCCCTCAAAAACTTTGTTCCACTTCAATTGCACAATTTAACTTCTTATATTTACAATTCCAACAATTCCAATCAAATTTTGAAAACTAGTATAGACCCATCTAACTTCGATTCTACAAAGCACTAAGAGGGATTACATTTGCAAACCTTTCACCACTAAAATACAACACACAACCCCCTCACCACCATGTTACAACACATTGATGCATACATTTTTTATTACTTATTTAATTTTTAATTTTTAATTTTTATGGGACAAACAGGCACTGCCCCCACCTAGGATCTACTATGCTAACATCACATTGATGCATTTTTTTTTAATTTAAATTTTTTAATTTTATGGGACATAAGAACACTCCCCCCCCCACTTTGGATCCATTATGATATAACACATTTATGCATGCATTCTTATTTTTTATATATTTATTTTTTAAAAATTTTAAAAATTATTTTTATGGGGCAAATAGACACTCCCCCCCACCTAGGTTGTAGAAATGCGTCTTCTCGATGCAACTAGAATTTGGTCAGACAATCCTTGACCAAATTGCAATTTTGAATTGATGAAATTGTTGTTTTTAATGCATAAATGGATTGAACACCCACAAATACCCCTATTGCAATCGGATCGTGTAATGTTAACATTTGATATATATAATTCCATTAATCCAAAATGATACTTGCCAAATTCTAGGCAAAAAATGTTAGTTTCCCTTCTCGTTGTTTTGAATAGTCAGAAAATGGAAAACTTGTAACACATTTAGACTATGATGTAAATATGCAATGTATATTTTTCCTAAGATTATAAATGACAATTTGGTGCTTGAGATTCCCTTGTTTGTGGGATAAGGGCCTCCTCCACACAACAATTTGACTCCTAACATCCACATAAGTGCACATATCCTACCCTATTTGAATTAGAACCTATGGCATTTCAAAAAGAAACACATGTTCTTAACATCTCTACAATAAAACCAAGTACATAATAATAATCCAATACCTATCATCAAATATATATATATAACACCAAAGTTTATAATGACGAAATACCCATACGAAAAATCTAAACTCACAAAAATACATTGTATTCTTATGTGCATTATGCACATAATGGTAAACATTCTTATTATATAGATTCAAACATAACCATCTTATAGATGATGTTGACCATTAGATACTAACTACATCATTGACAAGGAAGACCATCTTATGGACCATTGGGGTGAACAAGAGTCATGATTACATAAATGTGGCCCATTAACACTAACATATGGTGAAAGAAACTGATTTCCAATAGGAGTGGGTTTTAGACCCTTGTTCTATACATTGTATTTAATTTAATATAATTAGTTTATTTATTAGCTTTAATATTATAAGTTTATATGAAAATATTATTACATTAAAAAAAGATGTTTATTTATTTATTTATTATTATGTTAAAATAATGATTCATTAAATTTACAAATGCATGCCATATTAGGATGATGATTGTAACCATCTATTAAGATCGATGAGCAATTAATTGGTTTGTTTAAACATTTTATTTATAAAAAAGATTGGAGAGAATCTTTTCTATACCTCAATAGTTTTGATGGGTTAACATGTTATGATGATTGATGGTGTTACAATTATTTTGAAATTGAGATTTAATGTGGATATATGCATTTGCTTTTCATCCTCAATTTTCTTAAGCATTAGAAATATAACAAATTATTTCACCCCACTATGTCTTAGGAAATGTCCAATGCTTTGTTTCATTATGGAGTTTCTGAGAGTTTATTCCTATTTTAACAATGTATTTCTTTTCCAAATTAGCTAGAACATATTATACTTTTGATTTTCTAGATTGAGATTAACGACCATTTTCTAGTACATTAATTGTATCTTATTTTCCATGACAATTCCTCCTTAAAGTATATATAATAGTATTGTTAACTGTACTAATCCCTGCCACATGAAGCTTTTTCTATTTGGCTACAAAATGATGATTATGCAGACTATTAGGCTCTTCCTGTGATTATTATCTGGTATGTATGGTTCACCAGGAATAGTGCTATTTTCAGGACTCATATGTCCCTCCAGAAGTTTATGGAACTAGAGTATTGGGTACCCATAGTTTATTTACACACTGCCATTGATAAAAACAAGATTCAATATATAAAAGACCCCATTATTGACAAGGATAAATAATGTGCTTACTTTGACGATGCATCACAAGACAACTCTTCAAAAGGTGGGGTCGAGGGCATTATTTATATCAATGACTCCAAACACTACAAATTTGTTGTTGATATGAGATGCGCATCAAACAATCGAGTGGAGCTGATTGCATTCAGGTATACTATAGTTCTTGTCCAAAATATTGGCATATGTGATTTAAAGATTATTGGTGACTCACTACTTGTTATAGATTGGATGAATAAGAAAAGAAGCACAACAATGTACATCTGGATGCTATCATTGATGATCTTTTTAGAATCTCTACTCTTTTAAGCTCTATCAATTATCAACATATCTTCAAAGAGAAGAATTTGGAAGTGGATCAACTTTCCAAAATCGAACTCTGCCGGATGGAAAATTGTTAGCTGCAATAGGATACCAATGAACAAAACATAACTGAATATGATTCGGGTCCCATCCCATTATGAGTTACATTGGGGAGACATTGGTCCCCCCCATGCATGAATAACACTGGCATATGATATATCTGTTTTTTTCCATAGAATCTTGTTTTCTTTCTATTATTATATACATATATGCCCAATCGGGCTAACAAACATATGTAATAAAATCATCTCTTGATGTTATCTATGCGTAAAAACAAAATATGTTATGCATAAATGTTTACTGTCATTTTGACATAGACTAGATATGGCTTACTACAACCTCTATAAAATGTATTTTGTTATAAACATAATGAAATACGTTCTTTTTTTCAGAGGAAAAAAAAACTATACTAATACTTTGTAAAGTGATCTTCTTTATTCTCCAAGAGTTTGGCAAAGGCTTAACATCTTTATGTTAACTCCTTCTGAATCACATGTAACTTTGCCTTTGTCTTTTCATGTTAATTATGTTTGTGCTTTTACATTTAGTACATAATGATTGTGCCGAGAGGCACTCTACAGCCCAATATGAGGGAGATATTGTAATATTTGTACGAGGGAGATCTTGTAACGTTTGTTATATTATGTCGACAAAAAAGAATATTGTTGAATATGAGGGAGATCTTGTGACATTTGTATGACGTTTGTCGATATTATGTCAACAAAAAATAATATTGTTGAAAATGAGGGAGGTGTTCTAATGTTTGTTCCAAACAAAATAATAAAAAAAATAAAAAATTTAATTATCCAAAAAAAAAAATGACGGCCACATGTTGTAACCTTTGTTCTTAACAAAATAATAAAAAATAAAATTTTGAATTATCCCAAAAAATGTTGGATATGATAAACCATGTGCAAGGCCTCATAAACAACCCATGGTTTTAAAATCATGTGCAAGGCCTCCTAAATAACCCATGGTTTTAAAACTATGTGCAAGGCCTCCTAAACAACCCATGGTTTTATTGTGCATGGTTTAGGAGTGCCTTGCAAATGGTTTTAAAACCATGTGAAAGGTATCCTAAACAATCCATGGTTTTATTGTACATGGTTTAAGAAGTCCTTCCAAATGGTTTTAAAACCATGTGCAAGGCCTCCTAAACAACCCATAGTTTTATTGTATATGCTTTAGGAGGGCTTTGCAAATGGTTTTAAAACCAAGTACAGGGAAGATGTTTTGAATACTAATATACTTTAATTTATGCAATACTTGAGAATCATGTATGTAATCTTGAGGTTTGAAACAATTTAATGCTTGCATTTAGGATACTATTGCAAGGTTTTAAGTAAAGGTTTTTAAAATATGGGACTATGAATATAACTATTAAAATATGATTGTTTAATAGTTTTTTTTTTAACAAAAACGGTTATGTTATATTGAAAACTCAGCAAAGAGGCCGCTGAGGCAAAAACTTAGTGCAACAAGCTTCCCAGCTTCTTCTTCCTTCAAACGGTGTAGAAGAGCTAAGGAGGGATATCAATGCTAACATTCGAGTTAACGATAAGAACGTGGAGACCAGCAGCTATAGATTTATTGGCTGCAAGATCCTCCAAGACATTTAGACCCCTAAGCATGTGATAAAATTTTATCTTCTTGAACGTTTTAACCTTGGATCTAATTCTGTTAATCAGCCTCGTTGTTCTTCCATTCTTGCCCCTTCTACCTCCATTCAGTGCCTGAATAATAACCATGGAATCACCAAAGACCATGACCTCATCCAATCCTTTCTTCTACAGCTGCTTGAGACCTTTCCAGAGCCCGTACGCCTCAGCCATATTATTAGAATCATAACCAATGTTCCAGCAGTATTCAATCTCGACCTTCCCATCAGGATCAATAATGACTCCACCCCCCCCCCGGCTTTCCCTGGATTCCCTTAGGAAGCCCCATCAAAAAACAATTTAAAAATCTTCCTTTCTCTAAGCTAGTTCTCAAACTGATCGCTATCCATCCTGAGATCCCATTCTTCCAGCTTTATTGCAGCTGCATTATTTACAGCCATGATATTAAGACTTTGCATCCAGTTTCCCTCCTTTTCGGTCAGGTTTCCTTAATTAATTGGGATCTTAGAGATACTGACAATCTCACCGAGCAGGGCATTAACCTTGATAGCTATCTTCCATACTAGTTGAGCCTTCTCCTGAAAGATTCTGTGATTTCTTTCATTCCATATGCACCAGCAAATTAACTTGGGGAGTTTCAGCCAACAGGCTCTAACTCCATTTTTGTGGTTTAGCTCACCTTGATACAGAGTTTCCCGACTAGTAAAACAAGCTTGAATTGTATCTGGCAAATGTACTCCACCTCCCAACAGCTTCAACACATCATCCCAACCCAAAGTAGTATAGGGGCACTTTAAAAATAAGTGTCTGCTATTTTCTGAGGCTTTAGTACATAATGGGCAACAAAAGGGTCCGGCAATTCCTCTTTTCTCCAAATTCTCGCCAGTGAGCACTCTCTCATGCATCAGTGACCAAGAGAACATATCAATTTTTGGTAAAGTGCTGCATTTCCAGAGATTATTCCATACATGTGGGTTTACAGGCACATTATAATTTGCTGCGTATCTTTGATACCCCTCTGACATTGAATAACTGCCAATATGCCTCCCCCAGCCATGACGATCCCTCTTGGTTTTGGCTACCAGTGCCAGCCCAGCTAGATGGTTGGTAAGAAGCAATTTCTCAACGTCTAGATCAGGAGGACAGTCCGGCATATTCCAGCCAGCCCATTGATTAGGCAACGCAGACTCCCAAATGGATATGTCCCATAGCGTGTTCATCCCCAGCACAACCAATCTCTCCTGCAAACGTGGAGTTTGGGGAGGGGTCTTCCCTAGAATTTTGTCATGCCAGAGATTAATCGATTTCCCATTGCCAGGGACCCAATACAATTCGTCTTTGAACTGTGGCAATGCTTTGAAATAGATATTGTAAATTGAAGAACCTTTCTGATTCACATGGGCGCCATCAAGGCATCTAAGCCTCAATCCACTGAAGTATTTGGCTTTCAACACCTGACTGCACCAAGAGGGCTTGGGGGTGATCAAGTTCCAGAGCAGCTTGGCTCCCATAGCCAAGTTTTGGTTTCTAAGATCTCTAATGTAAAGACCACCCTCTAGCCTAGGTAATTTAATTATTTTCCAGCTGACCAGTGCAATTTTTTTGCCTCCCCCATCGTTGCCACTTTGCCAGAGAAAGGATCTAACCAATCCTTCAATCTGTGAGATTACTTTGGCCAGAGCTAGAAGAAGAGAGCTCTGATAGAGTAGGTAGCTATTCAAGACTGCCTTTATTAAGACTACCTTTCCAGCCAAATTTAACCAAATTGACCCCCAACCATGGATTTTCCTTTTGATTTTCTCCACAATTGGGTTCCAGGCTGAGCTCTTGGGTTTGGATTTGAAGATGGGGATCCCTAGATAGTTGAAGGACTCTCAGGCGACAACACCATCCACATTGAGAATCCGAGAGATATCTAGCAATTTCTTTAGGATTGATATTCCATCCATAGATCTGGCTTTTCCTAAAGTTGATTTCGCTTCCGGAGGCATGGTAATAACAATTCAGTTCAGACTTGAAATGGAGGGCTATGATTTGACTGGCTCCCCCCAACAATATAGTATCATCCGTGAATTGTGTGTGATTGATATCTTTTATGCCTCTGGCCATCCTAGTTTTGGGGAGATCCTGCTCAGGCCTGGCATTTTCCAGTTGAAAGCTAAGTACAGAAGCCTGGATGGCGTATAGCAACGGGGAGAGCGGGCAGCCTTGCCTCAGACCTCTCGAGGCTTGGAAGAAAGGAGCAGCTCTGTCGTTGACTAAAGGGGCTATCCACGGCTTGCTGATATAGGCCTTGACCCAGGAGATAAAATCTGAACTGAAACCAGATTTCTGCATTACCTAAAGGAGAAAGGGTTGGCTGACTCTATCGAAGGCATTAGCTAGATCATTTTTTACCACCATTCCCTGGTCACCGTTCTTCAAGCTAGAATGAATAGCCTCTTGGACTAATATAATATTTTCCCAGATCTTCCTGCCTTTAACAAACCCGCCCTGATTCTCTGGGATTAGGCTAGGCAAGATATGTTTCAGTCTGCTGGCTATTATCTTAGTTATGAATTTGTAACCAATGTTGCATAAGGAGATGGGCCAGAACCTGTCAAAGGACTTGGCCTCCTTTTCTTTCAGGGATGAGTGCCAAAAAGGCAGAGTTTGTGCTACCACAGATTTTGCTGCATCTCTGAGGATTGCCGACCATTTTGAATAGATCGGTTTTTATAATATCCCAACAAAGTTTGATGAAAGTAGCATTATAGCCATCAGGTCCCGGAGCTCTGTCATCCTCCATACCATCGATGGCCTGCTTGATTTCCTCAAGCGAGATTTTTTGAGTTAGAGCTTCATTATCAGTATTATTTATAGCATTGGGAACCAGATTTAGGAGATCGCTGTCTTCCACAATAGGCTAGGCTTTAAATAGTTCACTGAAGTGCCGCGTAGCTTCAGTCTTAACGTCTTCAAAATTGCTGATAAGAATTCCCTGAGACTGAATTTCAAGCACATAATTGAAATTTTTCCTTGCTTCTGCCTGCTTGTGGAAAAAATTAGTATTCCTATCGACATCTTTCAACCATTTACATCTTGATTTTATTTTCCACCAATCGGATTCAAGTCTGTAGGCCGCGTGGAGATTTGATTACAGTTTGGTCTCAAGATCGATGTCATTATGAGCCATGATTTTATCCTCCATGCTAGTTTGGTGCTTTTCTAGCGCTAGAGCAGCAAGGGATTTTTTAAGAGTGGGAGATGGTAGCGACTTAGCCCAGGATTTTAGTGCTCTTTTGAGCCTTTTGAGTTTCTCTTCCCAAATGAAGGAGGGTGACCCTGTAACCGGGAGAGACCAAGTATCATCAACAATCTTTAGAAATTCCAGTTGTCTGGCCTACAGAGGATTGAATCTGAATGGAATGGGGCCCAAGTTCTTATCATTAGCGATCTCAAGAAGAATGGGCTTGTGATCCGATCCTCCAAAAGGTAAGATTTTGGAAGACAACTTCAAACCTAGCAGGAGGAAGGTGTCCTGGACCAGGAACCGATCGAGTCTGGCAGCAATATGCCCAGGCCCAATCCTTTTGTTATTCCAAGTGTACTTTCTAGTAGAAGGCTTTATATCCATGAGATCCCATTCCAGAGTGATCTCATCAACAGTTTCTCTGATGGGGTCTCTGACCAGGGAGCCCCCTCATTTTTCATCTTGGTTAAGGATGACATTAAGATCCCCTGCAAGGATTACATTACCTTGGAGATTGCTCTTTTCCTCGCGAAGAAGACTCCAGTAGACTTTTTTTTCAGCATAAGAATTGGGTGCGTAGATATTGAAAATTCTTACCAGGATATTCGTGTCCTTTTGCCTCAGCAGGGTGAGGATCCAACAAGAGTTGTACTTGATGTCAACAGCCTCAAATTTCTTATCATCCCAAAGAGTCCCAATGCCTCCGGATGCGCCTCTAGAACTAATTGTAGCTTTACCTCTTTTTTTCCAAAATTTTGGAGTTACGTGGAGAAAAATGTCTTCCTCCATCTTGGTCTCCTGGATCAGAAAGATGTCCGGTTGATGTAAAGAAACTAGATCTGCCATTGCTTCTTCCTTGAGTTTGCTACCGAGACCTCTGCAGTTCCAGGAGAGGACCTTCATTACTTACTTTTGGTGTTCGAAGGCATCCCTTTCTGGGCATGCCCCTGCTGGCGGGTGTTTCTCATGTTTTTCAGCAGCTTTTCCAGGGTTAGCTGGGAACCTTGCAACTTATCCTTATAGGTAGCTTGCTCCCTAGCTTCTTTCTTGGATTTCCTTCCTTTGGTTTTAGAAAGCCTTGGGGTAGTCAGTTCTATTTCCCCCTCCTCCTCTTCTTCTTCTTTCGATTCAGAGTCTTCCTCTGACCTTCCCAGGTTTCCCCCTACTTGTGTCACTGTCGTGCCTTCCTCTTGATCCTGCATTTGATGGACTGATAGGGCTGCTTCAGGCTCCTTGCTATCTCCATTACTAGATTTCTCTTCGGCTTCTACGGGATCATCCCTTGGCTCAATGGTTTCTTTGGTCTTGGAGGTTTCAGGAGACCCTTCAAGATGGATGGTCTTAGCTTCTTTGTTCCCCTCACCCAACTTTGGATCCAATTCAGAATGATTTTTGGGTTTATATCTGTTCACCTTTTGCCATCCTTCCACCTTTTCATGATGGATCTCAAGGTTTTTAGGGAAATTGCGGATGAAGTGCCCATATTCGTGGCAACCTCGGCACTTGAAAGGGAGCTATTCATAGTCGAGCCTTTGATAATGGGACCAATTTCCCACAGTTAATTTAATAGCTTCTGGTAGTCCTGCTTCGAGATCCACCTCAATGCAGATGCGGGGGCAGGCGTAGTGGTCCTTTGGGCTAGCCATGTCAATGTATTTTCCAAGTACAGCCCCAATTGTGTGGAGAGATTTGGGATTCCAACAATGCATGGGGAGGTTGGGGAGTCTGACCCAGACTGGCATGGCTTTAGGGATGTCGGCCTTGGGATCAAAATCCAAGGTCCACCCATTGAGGTAGAGACCTTGCGGCCCCATGAAGTAGGGGCCATTCCTGAAAATTAGATCTTTGTCTTCTTTGGTTTCAAAGTCAAACATGAAGTATCCCCTTCCGACGAAGTATGATGCAACGTTTTTGGAGATGAGGGGTCTCCAGTTTCTTTGGACCCAGCTATCAGTGGATTTTGGCGAAGGCCAAAGCCCCGTGAATTGCCCGATCAGGGCTCGATCTGCCAGGGAGAGAGCAACCCGCATAGTTTCTTCTAGTGGGAGGGCTACTTCCGGCACATCTTCTATTCTCTCGACAAACTTCAGGGGATATCTTATGCCCGATCTCCTATTCTAAGGGCCAATTAGACGATCAAAGGCATCGGATCTTGGGTCCGGAGGCGCACCTCCCATCCCAGCCATCGGATAGCCACAGACGAACCCTCAACTCATGAGCCTGACAGCCACGAATTCAGCAGTGGAAATGCCTCCTAGTCCGAGTCACGCAACGCTCACTGGGCCCTACAAATCTCACCACCGACGACCTTCAGCTGCGAACCCTCACGTCAAGCTCTCCGCTGTTTTTCCATGATTCAGCTCATTTTGATGCATGGCTTATTGTTGACAATCAATTTTCTTTAAAAATATTATCTCATGATTGTTTAATAGTTAATAATTTAAAGAAAACATTTAAAAAAATGTATTTAAATAAGTATTTTTCAATTATATTTTAAATAAGGTTTTAAAGATATAATTGAAAATATAGCCAATTTATGGAATAGTATAATATTATAATGTTTTAATAATTATAATATCTTAATAGTTATAACGTTTTAATAATTTAAATAGTAAAAATGTTTTTAAAAAATAAGGTTTTTAAAATATAATTGAAAATATAATCAATTTATGGAATAGTATAATATTATAATGTTTTAAGAAGTTTAATATTTTAATAATTATAATGTTTTAATAATTTAAAGAGTAAAAATGTTTTTAAATAAGGCTTTTATCAAATATATTTTAAATAAGGTTTTTATCAAATATATTTTAAATAAGTTTTTTTTAAATATAATTGTAAATATAGTCAAATTGAAAAGTGTTATATTTGAAAAGAATTTCATTAACATGTATAGTGAGTTTTCATCTCAAGAGATTTGAGATTTGATCTCTCGATGCTTGATAGAGCCTAAGATTTGGATCTAGGATGATAACTATATTGTCACTCTCAAATCCCAAATTTAAAAAATGCCTAAATAAACAATATAAAAATTAAATAATTATACTTTTTCTAAAATGACAAAATTCTTTGATTTAATCTCTAATAAAACCCTAAATTTTCATTATTCATAATACAATTTTAATTGAAAAATAATTCAAACTTTGTTTTATTTCAATTATGCAATTTAACATCTTATATTTAAGCTTCCAACCATTCTAATCAAATTAAATTTTTTTTTCCAACCATTGCTCTATACCTAATTATTTTTTTACGCCGTAAGGTGTTTCAATGAGTGGGAGTCGACTCCCCGAATTTAATGGTTTTTTTTTTCATTCGACGATTGGGTTAATCTGTCTTGTTGATTTTGATCTGGTACCTGCTCCCTTAAATGCACATCGCACATGCCGACACTCTTAGGCGGTGATGCTTGTGTTTGTAAATTAATGACAGTGTGTTTGTAAATTGTGTGTAATGACTGTGATGCCTTCGATTAATGACTGTGTGTTTGTAAATTGTGTGTAATGACTGTGATACCTTCGATTAAAGACTGTGTGTTTGTAAATTGTGCAGTATACTGTATTTGTCGATTGGTGTATTGGTTGTTGTATTTCTTGGTGGGTATCACTGCTACTTTGTTTCTTTCGCCCTTTCGCCCTTTTGCCCTTTCTAGAGTGCTTTTGAGAAGGGGTTTTTTATTTTGTTGCTTCGCTTTGTTTGATCAGAGGCATTCTGTTGGGCGAGAACCGGTGAAAGGCAAGCGTCTCAGATGTGTATAAATATTTGAAAGCTGTATTGAGACAAGACGAGGGATTCTTTGACACTGAAGGCACCACCACATCAAAAGTGGTTACCAACGTTTCTAATGATACTCTCATTATACAAGACGTTTTTACTGAAAAGGTATGTGATCTTAACTAGCCGATTCGCTCATCTAATTTGTCCATACTCTTCAGGATTTTCTTTATGTTCGAACTCTACAGGATCTTGTTTTTTGTTATGACTGTTGAATATAGAAATTGGTAGCTAAAACGACATGTTTATGAAAACAAGAAGTCAAGCTTCACAATATAAGCAGATAATAGTGGTCTCTTTTACATTTATAACAACATTTGAACTCAGAAATTATAATCAGGTTTAAGAAATCAATCTTACATGTGGGTGCTAACAAAGATTTCAGACCCTCTATGGTGTTGTAGCAGCCCCTTTTTGTGCACAAAGATGCTACAAACAGTCATATAAATAGGTTGATCCCCAAGGTAAACAAATAGCAGCGCTGGATTAAACTCCTATAAGTGACAAATGAAAGTTCGTTGTCTCTTCAGGTAAATACAACCAGCGCTGGATTAAACTCCTATATTCGTAAATTGGATATATATATGTAAGCTACGATTGCTAGGCATGTGACTGATCGATGATATCTTGATGGTATTGAGATTGAACCCCCACACCTGAATATTTTTAATAACGCATGCAACTAGCTTAAATACCTACAAATTCCATTAAATTTAAATACCTGAAGAAATTTAAATTATATGAGTAGATGAATAATCGCCTGCATCTGATAGGGCCTTATGACAATATTTCCCAGGCAGGACACATAGCCTTTACATCCTCAACATCTCCTACAACGCATCTTAATTTAGCAGCGTCAAGCTAATGAGTAGTACTGCTCGATTCTGCACTACAATTAACTTGTTCATAATTTACAGAACCAGATTTGTTCTTCCTCAACCTTACAACATTAAATATGACTTTAACCACAGTAGAAAAAAAACACTAATTCCAATAGCCTCCCTGTCAACAAAGGATCCCCGGCCAGCCCAGAATATGATTATAGAAAAACCTATGAGAAGGGAAGGCATTCCAAAGGCTGTTGCATACGAGACATTGCCCCTCAACAATGGCGAAAGGAGCATTGAGAGGAAGGCCCCCACTCCTATTGCAAAGTAAAACGTAGAGAAAAATGTGACCTGAAGCCTTTATTTGGTGTGGCCATCGGACATAGAAAATTCTATCTGGTCTACAGAATTTAAATTCAGAGGGAAGGATGAATATCAAATAGCTGTGTGTATACGTGTGAGTTAGATTGTATCACAGGGAAGGATGAATATCAAATAGTAGAATGTGTATGTGTGACTTAGATTCTAAGTGGAGCTTTCTAAGAGTGAACATGAGATAAGAGGTGCTATAGAGCATGGATAATTCGGCACGTATTAGCAATGTGGCATTTATTTCGAGCTACACTGCACACACAATCATAAATCCATAAATTTGTTGAAAATACATAGATGTAAATAGTTACTATGTTCGTGGAGAACGAAGGATAACAAACCCACTGCAAAATCATAAATAATAAATAACGCCACTACAAATTCAGAGTGAATTGATGTAACTACACAAAATTGATGAAAAACTGCAAATCGCCTCAGAGAAAGCGTGTTCATGGTGTGCTAAATTCTGCAAAATGATGGAATAGCCTACCTAGACTCCATGGAATAGCCTACGACAACCTACATAATGAATAACGTTACCGTTTTTGCCCTGTGGGCACTTGTGGCATGATCCCTTGCCAGGACTGGGGTCTCTAGACCCATTTCTCTGTGCCGCAGAATTTCATCTGGGTTGCCCCGCTTATCTCAATTTACGATAAGGTCATGGAGGAGTGGAAGAAGAGGGACCTGAGGAGCTCCAGATTTGTGGGGTTGTTGAAGGAAATTCACCACTGTGGGGTTGCTGAAGGAAATTCACCAGATTTCCCGCTTATATTCTCGGCCTTCATTCTGCGAAGGAATCAATCCAAGGCATGCCTCAACTCTAAACATGGTTTCATATTTTCCTACATCACAATTAAGACTACTTGCAATTCATTCCCGCTTGCCTTGGTGTCTCCAGTAATAGAAGAATTTTATGGGTGCTTATGCTTCCCAATCAATGCATGTTAGGGTTATCATTGGATGAATCCTACCATAGATAGAACCACACTTTATTTTGACCCTCCATATATCGGCGACGCCTTCCTTTGCCTACTAGCGGCAATAAACTATGAGAAACATGATGAATGATGGATTGCTTACGTAAAGAGAAGTGTGCGCCATCTCTCTGATCTAGCAGACAGGGTGAAATTTCCTTTAACGGAACAACAGGATTAGGGGGTAAGGAAAGTCGTTCTGGAACTCGTGCATCTTTAGGCTTCTTTGAGTCTTTGAGCTGGTTATCGTAAAACCAACACATTCTAAACTTGGAAATCGAACTGATATTGAATTATAGAGTGCTCCAACCTGTAAAATGGCCTTCGCGCGCTAGGAGAGAATGTCTTGCCTTATGGGATGGGCAGTGGGCACCCTCCTTGGGGACTGTGGGAAGAGGGTGTGCATGCAAGCCGCTTAGTTGCATGCATGAAACTCTGTTCTTCTCAGTGGGCTCTCCGTCATACCATTGGACGAGCAATCGGTGAAGGAATCTCCTGGTTTATCAAATTGTTTTTATTTATTTAATAAGGAATCTCTTTGGCATGTAAAAGTATGTATATATATAGCCTCGGACTAACAACTTCTGATTCAAATGGACCCAGGCGAATGAATGTTACCTGGTAACATCAGATCATAATGTTGCTCATTGCCCTATCAACAATTAATTAATTTCACACAAGATAAGTGCACTAAAAACTTCTCCACAATTTTTCTATTCATGAAGGTTCATGAAGATGCCCTTAATGTTACTTGTTAAAACATTAACTTTTTCCTAGGCTGTTATGACTAATTAAAGAAAGTTTACTAAATAAATTTTATCTTTTATTATTATTTTCAAAAGCTTTACCTAACCATCATGATTCATATACTTATCTTGCATGGATCTATATAAGTATATATTATTTTGTTTTTCATATAGTATATATTATTCTATTATTTTTAATTAATTACATAATAATTACGCATTATTTTATATATAAATATAAATATAATAAAAAGTTAAAAAATATATTATATATAAATAAAAATTAAAAATTAAATTATAACTAAAATTATGAGAATAATATTAATAGATTTTACCTTTTATTTTTATTTTCAACCAAATAATAAACTATACCTTTTATTATTATTTTTAGAAGTTTTACTTAACGATCATGATTCATAACATAAACCCTACTTATATTGCATGGATGTATACAAATTTATATATTAATCCATTTTTAATTAATCTTATTTTTATATTTTTAATTAATTTCATTTTTATATTTTAAGTTTTATCTTGTTTGATTATTATTAAATTTAAAAAATATAAATATAAAGTTGGACTTTAATGATTGATGTTTTCTAAAATTAACATATTATATTGATATTTTTTTAAATATTATATTACATGGTTATATGTTATCGGATAATTAAAGCTAAGATTTTATTGTTTAAAAAAAAACCTAATATTTAAAAAATATATTATATTAAAGTTAAAGTTTTATGGTTTAAAAGAAACCTAGATACCATGAATTTCGGAGTAAATCATTTCATGGAGTGAATAATTTTGAAATGATTGAAAAAACAAAATTATAATTTCAATTAGTGATAGAATTGGGCTGGTGAATTATGGGCCAATTTACGAGTGAAATAGGGCTAACATTTCACTAAGACCTTCAAAATTTGGTTTAGAATACATAAAATTTAATTTGGCTTAGAATACATAAAACTTTTCAGGTTATGCAACTGTTATCTTCTCAGTGGGCTCTTCGTCATACCATTGGACGGGCGATCGACGAATGAGCTCGTGGGTGGACAAGAGAAGCTGCCTTGGGAGACGGATTGAGGTGCCGATGGTAGGAACCGTCAGGAGAAGGCGACTTGGAAGGAGCTGGAAGGTGGTAGGTGGAGTGGGAGAGTGTTGCCACGTGGAGAGAGAGAAGGGTGGGGTGGATTGGAAATGGAGTGAGGAGGGCTCAGATCCTCTGAGCTAAGCGTCGTCTCTTAATATCGCATTGCCCATTCAACACGGCAATCTCCGAAAGTCATTCTAAAGTAGTGTCCTCGTGCTATTGACAATTTTTTTCAAAATATCACGACAATTCTGATGTGTCACGTGAAATAGCCCACATTTCAATGACTATAGCACTTATTTCAATTTGTTATTTTGGTAGTCAATTGGTTGAGTAATTGCCTCTCCCTGTGTCATTCACCTATAGCTATACACACCTACAACGATTTCTAGACTTTTGGTTAGTCGTGATACTCATATGACATTATTTAGGTATTGTATTAAGTGATGGAATAGTTAATTGGCATTGGGTATAATTGAATGTTGGGTTAAAAAATTTCAATACATAGGTTAGAAATAAATGAGATTTTATTTATTTTTATGTAAATAGAATTATAAATAACATTTATTTATAAAAATTTATACACATACATTTATATGTAATTCCTGTGTCATTCACCTATAGCTATACGCACCTTTGTTTAGTCGTGATACTGATATGACATTATTTAGGTATTGTATTAAGTGATAGAATAGTTAATTGACATTGGGTATAATTGAATGTTGGTTTTAAAAATTTCAATACATAGGTTAGAAATAAATGAGATTTTATTTATTTTATGTAAAGAGAATTATAAATAATGTTTATTTATAAAAATTTATACACATACATTTATATGTAATAAGTTTTATATATGAATGGATGTTGAGAAATATATATATTTGTTTTACAACCAATCAATCATCAAGGTTAAATGAAAACAATTATTATTATGATTATGTTATATTGAAACCCATAATTTATCTTAAATCATTTCATAACTAAACTAAAGTTAAAAATGGTTTCATATTAATAAAGCTAACTTTGACAAAAAAAATACTTTCTATTGCTCCTTTATAGTCGAGGATCTTTTTATTATAAAATTTGAGATATGATAAAGAACTTTATATTTTTCAATTTTTTTTCAATTTAACTTAATAATTAATATATCATTTAAGACATATATTTAAATATCAATTTGGTAAAAGGCAGTACATTCTAATATAGTACATGTTATGGATTTCCTCTTTCAATATCGTAGATGCCTAGCCGCCAAATGTTATGGATTTTCTATTTCAATATCGCAAACGCCTAGCTGCCAAATGTTATGGATTTCAATATAACGTATCCATGCTACATTTAAATGTTGTTCATGTATAAGAAATCAAATTACCTCAAGACAAAATGGTTGTCTTTATTTCTACATCTTTATCCTACATGTCACGGGCATTGTGAAGTTCATCCCCTGCCTCATTTCTATAGTTTTTTTTTTTAACATTTTGAAATGCAGATAATGTACCAATTATGTGAAGAATATAATGTCTTTAAAATATTGTATCAACACTTCAAATTGTTTTTTTTTTCTTTCTTCAGAATAAAAAAAACTTGTCCTTGATATTCATTAAATGAATCAAAGGGCATCTATTGTGCCATACCCAAAAGTTGGGTTACATGCGAGATGGGAGGAACCCATAGGAGACCGACCAGTCAAATCGTGGAAGAGCCTCATCACATCAGATCAGCATAGGGGACAAGTTCACCAACGATACAGTATCCCATCAGTAAAAGCTGCCACTCACACCATATCTATCGTGAACTAAAGAGAGCAGAAACAACAGTCTAAAAGGAGCTTGCTCCATAACAAGTCAATAATGAGGTGCAATAGAAAAATAAGGGGAGAACATGCTCTCGTACCAGGCTCAAAAGAGCACAAAACAATCTTGAGAGGTCAAATGACCTTCAATAAATTCTGAGAAATTTCCAATTCCCAGAGCTAAAGAAAGTGTTTTTTTAGAGAGGCAGTTTGCTAGCTGATTAAATTCACGGTAGATATGGCAGAAAGACAACTCTAGAAAGCAAGTGCAAAGCTTCCTAGTGTCCCTACACCAATGATAGAGTTCCGGTGGTGTGAGGGAAGCTGTACCCTTTGCCCAGTTGATAATGACAAGAGAATCGCCAAATATCATGAGCTTGGGTATCCCCATCATTTGGGCTATATGCATGAGGGCCTAGAGCCCTATCAGTTCCGCTTTAGTGTTGGTGCATGGACCTGCCCCCAAAGCAAATTCGAGGTGATAAGACTCATTTAGCATCAGACAGAAACCGACTCCCCCTACTATCTTTGATGAAGCCCCATCGAAGAAACCGCATGGGTAGTGAAGTACATCTCAAATAAAGACACTTCAAATTGTCTTTATGTTATATATGTCCACATCTCCTTGCTTAACTTGCAACACGGTGTTCTTTTATTGCATCCTTAGATACCATTGTTATTGCAACACGGTATTCTTTTATTGCACCCCTAAATACAATTACTAGTTATTAATAAAACACATTAATTGATAAAACAACCATTCACATATGAATTTGACGGATACTAATGGCCCCACATCCATGTTAACTGAACCCGACACGCGCTTCACTTCTACATCGCTTGTAAAAGCTTCAGATTGTCTATTAGGGGCCAATAGCACCATGTGTTAGGGACAGATGAAAATTGGGAAGATACCTCTTTGCCGTCTCTACAAATGACTTACGTTTGACCCCTTGGCCAATTAGATCTAACTTCTTGGAATGCGATTGATGCGTTATATTTACTTTCCACTATCTTTGCCGCCTTCCACTGTGGGTTTGCAGATGCATATATTAATCTGTGCTGCAGTGTTAGACACACAGAAGTGTTAGCGGTTTTATTCGTGAGCAGTTCATATACCTTCCATCACTTCACCGATCAGAGGCATACCTGTTTTGAAAAGCCGACATCATGGGATCAACAAACAATCAGGCAGAGAGAGCGTTCTCCATCAAGCTATGGCCTCCAAGTGAGAGCACTCGCCTCATGCTGGTAGAACGCATGACTGATAATCTGTCTTCAGTTTCATTCTTTTCCAGAAAATATGGCCTCCTAAGCAAAGAAGAAGCCGCAGAGAATGCTAAAAGAATCGAAGAGACAGCGTTTCTTGCTGCAAATGACCATGAAGCCAAGGAACCCAATTTGGATGATAGCTCCGTGGTGCAGTTCTATGCCCGAGAAGCCAGTAGACTTATGCTAGAGGCCCTCAAGCGAGGACCCACAAGCCAGAAACAAGAGCTTGAGAAGGAACTGAAGGCTGAAACTGTTGCAGTGAAGGAGACCATCTTTGATATATCAAGAGGCGATCGAGGGTTTGTGGACGGAGCCCTAGCCGA
>LPNX010542689.1:78414-142397 GCA_001517045.1 Pseudotsuga menziesii | reverse complement strand
AAAGTACATCTTCATAAATAAGGAGAATTATCCAATGCTTTATCTTGATCTTCTTGTGCCACCAAGGTCAGGTGCTAGGTCTCTCAACCAGGGGTAGCTAGTCCTTGGAGAAGGTCTCATAGCCCATAGATCAAGGAGAGGAGTGCATCACTTGCCCAAATCCGGTCTAGGGCTTATGGTGACGACTTGTTAACTGACTAGTTGCCTCAGCTCCAAGCTGCATCAGATGACTCAATGTCAAATACTTGGTAACTGAGCAAGCGCCTCCATTCTCCTAGAGAATGTCTCTCAACGCCAGGCTGAGATTCTAGCCCTGGACTAGATTAAATTCTTGGTAATTGACTAGGTGCCTCCATTCAGTGAATGGCCCTCAACCCTAGGTTGAGTCCCTTAGTCCCAAACTGGGTCAATTCCCTGGTAACTTACTAGGTGCCTTCATTCTCTCAGAGAATGGCCCTCAGCCCCAGGCTGAGTCCCCAGTCCCAGATTGGGTTAATTTCCTGGTAACTGACTAGGTGCCTTCATTTAGAGAATGGCCCTCAACTCCATGCTGAATCCCCTAGTCCTAGACTAGGCCAATTTTTTGGTAACTAACCAGGTGCCTCCATTCTCCCAGAGAATGGCTCTCAATGCTGCTTAGGAAAAATCAACAATCCCCACCCTGCTGCTTGACCTTTTCCATGTTTTTTTAACATAAACATATAATTAGTTCAATTGTATATGCATTGAGGTTTATGAATTTTTGTAAGGATTGACAGTAGTGGGGGTCGATAAGCTTGCCATATTCACCTTTCCCCAAAAGCATCGTAGATGGCATATTTGAGAGGATTTGCTTCAGTAGTTGGCCATTCTATATGCTATTGTTAGATTTTATAAAGCTAGCAGCATAACAATAATAGGATCACGAAAAAAGTAACAAAGCACAAAAACAATAATAAATGTGGACCTCGTTTAACCACAGTAATAATCAGTGATCTCCCAACCATAGACAAAGCTATTTGTCTCCCTTGAGCTCACACCTTTCAATGGAGATCGATGTACATCCGGATAGTAAAAGCACAAACCCCAAGAAAAGATAAGAGAAACTTTTCCAAAGTGGAGAAACCCAAAATCAATCTTCTCTAGCTGCAGTAGCGAACTTCTCTTAGCTTGAGCGAACTAGCTTGAATGCTTGATGATGAAAATGAAGTGAGGCACCTTCTATTTATACTTTATGTTGATGGCAAATTATTTTTCCATTGAGGTCGACTTGTCTTCTTGTGTGTATAAAGAGTGTCTTTTGGATAATTCTTCTGGGTTGACTTGTGAGGATGTGCCTCATGCAGCTACTACAACAACACTCCTTTTTAGCTAGGGAGGCATCATCATATAGGAACATATGGATATCATCAATACATCACGACTATCTCAAACATCTCTATATCATAAGGAAGGTTTTCCAACACAATCTCAGTTCGTCAAGAAGTGTCCACATGCATCAGCTCCATGCCTCAACTCAACCTAGTACATTGGGGAACATGCACCTAGAGTTCACATAGAACTCATGTTGGTTCACACAGAACTGCAGTCCACACAGGACAAGGTGTTCACGTAGAACTCTGTAGTTCGCAGAGATCTCATATCGGTTCTCACAGAACCCCAATCCACACAGGGCAAGGTGTTCACACAAAACTCATATCAGTTCACACAAAACAATAGTCCACACAGGACAAGGTGTTCACTTAGAACTCATATAGTCCACACAAAACTTAGGTGTTCACACAAAATCACAGTCACCGCCCACAAGTGTTCACACAGAACTTAGGTGTTCACACAGAATCACTGTCACCAAGTGTTCACACAAAACTTCGGTGTTCACATAGAATCACCGTCACCAAGTGTTCACACATAACTCCGGTGTTCACACAAAGTCACTCTCCTTCCTTCTTAGTGAGTTTATAATCATGAATCCATCCTCCTCATTCCATCTCAAAGTGCATGAGAGCAAAGTCAACCTTCCCTCTCAGTGAGGGATACATTCTCTGTCACACCATGTCGTTCATGAAAGACTTTATTCTAGGAAGCAACTTGGTAAGAATGTCTACAGTTCGGTCATCTGTTGGGACACACCTCTTTGCACCATATCATGAATATAGTGATAATGTATCTCAATATGCTTCGACTTGTCGTGGAATACTGGATTCATTGATAGTTGTATACAATGCTAATTGTTGCAGTGAATCAACGTTGGCTCTAGAGTCTGGCCAAACAATCCCATAAAGAGTTTCTGAAGCCACACAACTTCTCAAGCTGCAACACATACGATAATATAATCGGCCTCTGCAGTACTGAGTGCTATTGAGGTCTGCTTCATGTTGCATTAGGAAATCACGACAGATCCTAGATTGAAGCAACAGTTGTAGGTGCTTTTCCTATCCACAACACTTCGACCCAATTAGAATTGAAAAATCCCTGCAATCTCAAGTCACCACCTGAAGTATATTTCATGCCATATCCCACAGTGCCACGCAAATATCTCAACACATGTTTTGCAGCGACCCAATGTATCTGTCTCGACTCACACATGAATTGACTGAGGGTACCCACTGTAAAACATATATCTGGCTTATTGTTGACCAAATACATCAATGATCCAATCAACTAGTGATACATGGTGGGATCAATCAAATCTTAATCGAAATCAAAACCTCTTAGCTTCTTTAGATTCACATCCATCAGTGTGGCCATGGACTTGCAATACATCATACCAGATCTCCTTAGCATGTCAATGGTATATTTTCCTTGGCTCAGGAAAATCTCATCATGCCTCTACCATACTTCTAATCCCACGAAGTAATGCATCAATCCAAGATCCTTCATTTCGAACTCAAAGGCTAGCTTCTCCTTACACCATACAATAAGTTTCTCATTTTTGGTGAGAATCAGATCATCAACATAGAGTACCAAAATCAATGGCTCACCATCCACAACCTTGTAGTAAAGGTTGGGGTCTGCATCACTCTTGTTGAATCCCAAGCTCACCAAGTATCCATCTATTTTAGCATACCAACCACGTGGTGGTTGCTCGAGTCCATATAAAGCTTTTTTTAGCCTGCATACATGGGACTCCTTCCCATGGATCACAAATCCCTCTGGCTACTCGATATATACCTCATCCTCGATCACACTGTCGAGGGAGGTAGTTTTAACGTCCATTTGATGCAACATCCATCCCATAGCTGAAGTAATAGCAATAATCATCTCGATGGAAGTGTATCAAGCCACAGGAGCAAACGTCTCATCATATTCAACTCCATCTTTCCTAGAGAATCCTCTAGCCAGAAATCTAGCCTTGTATTTCTCAACACTGCCATCTGTTCCATGCTTGATTTTATAATTCCACTTGGAAGTCACTACTGACTTCCCCTCAGGTCTTGACACAACCTCCCAAACATCATTCTTCATGATGGATTGGTATTCTTCCATCATGGAATCCTTCCATACCTGCTGGAAGCCTCCTCATAGTTGATGGGCTCTGAATCAATGAAGTGGCTCATCAATGCTACATAGCTCGAGAATCTCTAAGGTCTCTTGCTTTCTTTGAAAGTACCATGGGAAGCTTCATGCCCCTCTGCTTCCTGCAATGTTTGTTGTGCCCATCTAGGCCTCTTTCGACCCATTGCAACATCTTTGCGAACATCACTTGCTCTATTGGATCAATGAGATTGACTGGTTCAACTTTCTCAGCCGACTCCCTCTGAACTGTAGGACGGGGAGATGACACCATCTCCTTCGGAGCTACTAGCTCCTCATCATCAATCTCCATATCTGATCCTCTCGCCTTTCTGAAGGCCATCTCCTTTTCGAAGGATACATCTTTGCTGACTTCAATCTGCCTCGATCCTGGGATGTAAATCATGTAAGCATTTGAAGACTCACTATATCCCACAAATGTTCCCTTCTTGCCTGAATTATCTAACTTTGTCTCTTTCTCTTTGGGCACACGAATGTAGACTGGTCAACCAAAGATACGTAAGTGGCCCACTTCTGGCTTCACACTTGTGAAGGCTTCTTTTGGAGTCATATTCTTCAAGATCTTATGCAGACTTTGGTTTTGCACATACACTGTTGTACTGGAAGATTTTGCCCATAAGAACATAGGTAGACCCTAATCATGTATCATGGCTTTAGCTGCCTCAATTATCGTCTTGTTCTTCCTTTTTTGCAACCCCATTCTGTTTACGGTTGTAGGGAACTGTGTAGTCCATCTTAATTGTTGCTTCCTTGCAGAAATCATTGAAGTCTGTAGAAGTGTATTCCCCTCCTTTTTCTGATCTCAAGACTTTGATCCTCTTTCCTAATAGTTTCTCGACTTGTGCCTTGAATTCCTTGAATCTGCATAGCACCTCCTCAGATTCCTTGGATCTAGGGAAGTAGATCCAAGTCTTTAGAGAGTAATCATCAATAAGGGTCACATAGTAGTGATATCCACTGAATGAAACAACTGTCATGGGTCCATACAAGTCAGAATGTACTAGATCCAAAATCCCCTTGGACCTGCTTTAGCTGCTCAAAAAAGATCTCTTGGCATTCTTTCCAAGTGCACATCCTCTATAAACACCATCACAATCTATGGTGAGTACTAGAAGTCTTGTAACCATCATCCTCAAGGATGAAAGAGCTCTATAGTGTAGATGAGTGAGTCTCCGATGCCATAGTTCCACCCAAATTGGTCGAATCATGTACCAATGCCTGAACTGGTTTTGTACTCAACTTGTATAATCTCTCCTCTTGGACACCAATCATACGTGCTGTATCCATGCTAGAGTCCTTGTGCCATGAAGAACCTTCCCGTCAGAAAATGTAACTTTGTAACCCTTGTCCTCCAAAGCTGATATGGAGACAAGATTCCTTTTCATCTCTGGTACATATAATACATCACTCAAATGTAGTGTATCGCATACTCTAACTGGAGGGAGGTAGTCCTTGATCCCTTCACAGTGTATCTAGCATCATCTCCAAGTACCACTCAAAGATGAGACTCTTTGTCAATCAAGGATGAAAGATTCTCCTTGTAGCTTGTCTTATGTCTAGATGCACCACTATTTGTCAACTAAGTATCAGTAGTGGTGGGAATAGTACCTGAGAGAGTTGAGATGAATAATAATTCTGTACTATCATTGTTCCTAAACTCTTAATCAACAAGCTTGGTTGGAACCCTAGACTTGGAAACCTCATCAAGTCTATATTCAACCATCATGCTGAACTTTTTGACTGCAACCAAAAGAACTGCTCCAAAACCATCGCAGGCACTAGGTCAAAGATGAAGCTTGAATTGGTTGTGTACTCAACCTGTATAAGATCTCCTATTGGACACCAATCATACGCGTTGTATCCATGCTAGAGTCCTTGTGCCATGCAAGAACCTTTCTGTCAGAAAATCTAACTCTGCAACCCTTATCCTCCAAAGCTGATATGGAGACAAGATTCCTTTTCATCCCAGGCACATATAATACATCACCCAATTGTAGTGTATCACAGACTCTAATTTGAGGGAGGTAGTCCCTGATCCCTTCACAATATATCTAGCATCATCTCCAAGTACCACTCGAAGATGAGACTCTTTCTCAATCAAGTCTGAAAGATTCTTCTTATAGCCTGTGATATGTCTAGATGCACCTATCTATCAGCCATGTATCACTAGTGGTGGGAATAGTACCGGAGAGAGAAGAGATGAATAAGAATTCGGTACGATCATTGTTCCTAAACTCTTCATCAACAAGCTTTGTTGGAACCCTAGACTTGGAAGCCTCTTCAAGTATATGTTCAATCATCATGCTGAACTTCTTGATTGCAACCAAAGAACTGCTCCAAAAACATTTGCAGGGGATAGGTCAAAGATGAATTATGTTCTCTTTCAAAACTGAATCCACAAATAGATGCGCCTTATTGAGTCGAGTTGGAGCAGGGTAAAGCTGAGCCAAAACTGTGGACAAAAGGGCTGGATCCAAGGAGCCCCAGGTCTTGACTTCGACTGTATTAGGTCAAAAATTGAACTTCCACCAAACTAAAATTGGCCTCCATAGAAAGATGCGCCCCACTAGGGCGAGTTGCTCTATGCTCCTTTCAAGATCGTTTGAGGTTGAAAACACTCCAAAATGTGGAGCCCTAGTTTTTGACAATGGCTTCTTTTAGCACTGCTCTGATTACATGTTAGATTTTATAAAGACAACAACATAACAATAATAGGATCACTAAAAGAATGACAAAGTGTTAGTTTTTTATAACTCAGTTGGTCCTTCCCCATGATTTTGATGTCACATGGGGGGACATAAGTTGTATTTTTCCTAGTGAGCTTCTTAATGTAAAGTGTGGTTTTTATATTATTAAAGTGACTTTGTACAAGTGAGTTTAAGTTATGGGACCCAAAAAGTGCATTTAATGTATTTATTAAAGTGAATATGTGCATTAAATGAGAACCCTCATATAAAGCTAGTCCCATTTTTTGATTAAGTTGGTTGAGTTAGTTAGGGTAGTTTTGGGTGAGATAAAGTATAAAAGAATGTCTAGGGAAATTGGATACATCACATTAGAAGAAGAAAAAGACGAGAGAGAGAGAAATAAATAAATTTCAAGAAGGAAATTTTTGATTTATGAGAGAGAGACTAATCATCAATCTGAAGGCACGATTCCCAAGACATTTGAATTTCATTGGATCCTACAACCAAGTCCATACAACCATTATTGTTGACAGTACATGCACAAAAATCGAGGCAGATTGGTAGGCATGAATACAAGACAGAAATTTCTGCATTTAATACTAGAATTCGTATAGTTTGTGCTTGGCATGAATTTCGAGAAATTTGTTGTACAGTTCGCACGTGTGGGTTGGGTTGGTTGTGAGTATTTTGGCATGTATTTGAATGCAGTTTTTTAGATAAGTGTTTATGAAATTATTTTGGTGCTGTAGAAATTTTGAGTTGTTGAATTTCTAATTTCTCTCATAAATAAAATTCTTTCTTTGGGTTTTCCTTTGGTGAGGTTTTGCCCTGGGCTTGGCCCTAAATTTCTGTGTTATCACATTTTCATTTAGTTTGAAGTTGAATGCATTGGTGTTTATACTTAAGACTTTCAGATAAATTCATCTCATGAATTTTTAAGTTCAGGTAAGTTATAAATCAGATTTGCATTGAAGTGTTTGATAAAAGTCCTATATGAGATAGTGTGATTGTTTATCAAATTTCTTCATAGTATCAGAGCGTGATTGCTGAAGAAGGTGTGTTTAGTTGTGTGATACAGAACATAAGAGATTCAAGTCAGGGTCAGTTAAAGTTTATCAATTGAAGTCATGACCTCAACAGGATTGCGGTATGAAGACAAACTGGATGGGTCTGATAATTTCAGCCCTTGGAAAGAGCGCATAACCGTACTGTTCAAAGAGTTGGAGCTTATGGGATATTGTTGGTGCTTTAGACACCATCACAGTTCCCATAGATGTTGCTTTGAAGACTGCTTTTGACAAGAAAGATATCAAGGCTCAGGGAATCTTTTTGGACTTTATAAAAGATCATGTGATACCTCATGTCACAGGTAAGTCACATGCTTTTGAAATTTGGAAAGCTTTATGTACTCTTTATCAAAGTAAGAATCAGAATAGAAAGATGGTTCATAGAGAAAAATTGAGGAATACTGAGATGACTGATGTTGATACAGAAACCACTTATCTCACAAAAATTTCTCAAGTTAGAGATGAACTTGGTGCTGCTGGTGAGAAAGTGGAGGATTAAGAGCTTGTTAGATATGCTCTTAATGGGTTCACTGCAAAATGGCACACATTTGTGCAAGGAGTAGTTGCCAGAGAGAAACTTCTTGATTGGGCAAGGTTATGGGATGACTTTGTTCAAGAAGGTATAGATAGTTCAGTAGATTACCATGACACATGGATAGTTGACAGCGGGTCAACTAGCCATATGACCGAAAAGTATGGAGTTTTTCAGAGGATAGAAGAAATTATTCTAGGACACTTTGTTGAAACATATATTGGAAATCCTTAGGCATAAATAAGAGGAGTTGGAACTGTGAAATTCCAACTAGATCTGGGAAATCTTCTTGAAGTAAACAGGGTACTGTTCATTCCAGGTATAAAAGTCATCAGACTTTCTATGTCATCACTGGAGGATGATGGGTATTGACTATTTGTCAAGTCAGGACAAATGTTTCTATATCGGGTAGAGAACCTAGTTAGTACCACAATTTTACTTGGGAATAGAAGAGACAGACTTTATTTTCTGCAAGGAGAAGTGATGTTTCTAGGGTCAGGTAGATGGTTATTTGAGACTAAGTCTGAAGATGAGGCAAAAGATGCACAAATGATACCTTCACATGAGGAGAGCTGTACTGGCAAGAGACTCAACCAGTATGAAGGTTGTGAGTAGAGGCAGGACAATTCTCAGTTTAGAGTTGCTTTTCGACATGGATCTCCATGTCACACTCCAGAGCAAGAGGGAGCTTCTTCAAAGGACAGAGACCTAGGTGGTGGAGATACAGGCATTGTCGAAAGGACCTCCCTCGCTTAGAGGGAGTGTTAGTTTTTTATAACTCAGTTGGTCCTTCCCCATTTTTTTGATGTCACATGCTGGGGACATAAGTTGCATTTTTTCTAGTGAGCTTTTTAATGTAAAGTGTGTTTTTTATATTATTAAAGTGACTTTGTACTTTATAAACTTAAAGTGAGTTTAAGTTGTGGGACCCAAAAAGTGCATTTAATGTATTTATTAAAGTGAATATGTGCATTAAATGAGAGCCCTCAAATAAAGCTTATCTCATCCTTTGATTAAGTTGGTTGAGTTAGTTAGGGTAGTTTTGGGTGAGATAAAGTATAAAAGAATGTCTAGGGAAATCATAATCACATCAGAAGAAGAAAAAGACAAGAGAGAGAGAGAGAGAAAGAAATAAATTTCAAGAAGGAAATTTTTGATTTATAAGAGAGAGAGATTGATCATCAATATGAAGGCACGATTCCCAAGACATCTGAATTTCATTGGACCGTACAACCATTATTGCTGACAGTACATGCTCAGAAATCGAGGCAGATTGGCAGGCATGAATTACTAGACATAAATTTCTGCATTTAATACTGGCAGAATCCGTACAGTCCGTGCTTGGCACGAATTTCGAGAAATCTGCTGTACAGTTTACACGTGTGGGTTGGTTGTGAGTATTTTGGCACGTTTTTCAATGCAGTTTTTCAGATAAGGGTTTCTGAAATTATTTTGGTGCTGTAGAAATTTTGAGTTGTTGAATTTCTAATTTCTCTCATAAATAAAATTCTTTCTCTAGGTTTTCCTTTGGTGAGGTTTTGCCTTGAGCTTGGCCCTAAATTTTCGTGTTATCACATTTTCATTCAGTTTGAAGTTGAATGCATTGGTGTTTATACTTGAGACTTTCAGATAAATTCATCTCATGAACTTTTAAGTTCAGACAAGTTATAAATCAGATTTGCATTCAAGTGTTTGATAAAAGTCCTATATGAGATAGTGTGATTGTTTATCAAATTTCTTCACAAAGCACAAAAACAATAATCAATGTGGAGCTTGTTTAACCACGGTGATAATCAGTCACATCCCAACCATAGACAAAGCTATTTGTCTCCATCGAGCTCACACCTTCCAATAAAGATCGATGTACATCTAAATAGTAGTAGCACAAACCCCAAGAAAAGATAAGAGAAACTTCTCCAAAGTGGAGAAACCCAAAATCAGTCTTCTCTAGCTGCAGTAGAGAACATCTCCTTGCTTGAGTGAACTAGCTTGAATGCTTGATGATGAAAATGAAGTGAGGCGATTTCTTTTTATTCTTTATGTTGATGGTAATTTAACTTTTCATTGGGGCCGACTTGTCTTCTTCATTGGGGCCGACTTGTTTTCTTGTGTGTAAAAGGTGTCTTTTGGATAATTTTTTGGGCATACTTGTGAGGATGTGCTTCACACAACTACTACAACAACAGCCATAACTCTATTTCCACTTACCACTCTTGTTCCCCTATATTGCAGAAAGTGTCTGCATTTGGCTTTTACAGTGCATGTCTCTCTTCTCTGCATTGAGGACGTTGTTATCTCTAGTTTCTCTTGATATTGTGTTGAATATGGTTTATCCTACAGGTGGTGTTTGATCAATTTGGTGATCATGTGTTGCATGATGATAATGTTACATTTGTCCTCCTCAAGACCCTTACCCTCTCCCTTGTCGTGTGTGTGTGTGTGTGTGTTTTCCGTTTAGAGGAGAGCTACAACGATTTTAAGGTCTCTATTCCAAAGAATGACTACAGATATGTGGTCTTTGTTTTTGGCTTTGTGATGGGTGATAGCTATCAAAAAAACATTATCTCTTTTATTTCATGGTGAATTTTGGATTTCTTTAGATGTCATTATCATTTACATCATATTTTCTTGTAGTCTCTATTTTTCGCATCTATCACTATTTTTACAGTCATGTTAGATTAATATCTATTGACATCTTTTTTTCAAGAGAAGATAAGCTTTGTATTTTCATATTTCTGAGATTGAAATAAAAAACACATGATCATGCCTTTCGACTCTTAGACAGTTTTTGAATGTCTTGACCCTAGACTTCTAGGACATATTATAGTCTTCCTTCAACAGACTTTTAGCTCTCAAAAGAGATAAAGACTTATGCATACTCTAGACTCTAATGCCATTTCCGTGAAAAGTGTTAATCATCAATAATATTAACATTAATATCTTTCATCAACATTGATGTTTTTATATCAAAATAATTTTCAATACTAGCTTAATCTTAGCTACCTTTTACTGATATTAGCCAACTTTTTTACTACGTTGACTCAGATATTAAAGCATATAATAAAAACTTAATTGTAATTTTTTAAAGTTTGGAACCCTTGTTTTTATGGACAGTAAATTGGAAAAGAAGCATGACCCACCTTGACACACTTAGCAAAGAATATGGTTCACTAGTACATTGCAAGTGACATTATAATAATTTGCTTGAAGGCTTGATCAACAATATTCAATATATTCATTAGCTGCATTTGTCAAACTCCACTCTAGGGAGGGGCATGCCCACCAGAATTTGAACTTGGGTCATTGTCACAACAACCGATCCAAGTTGCGGTTAGACTATAGCTCGACATATTTTCTTTAAAGAGGGTGGGCTTTGATCCACTTATTGTAAATTTTATTTTGCCTAGGTGAATTTTGACCTTATGTTTTTAAATCAATAGATGATATTTAATTTGCGGAAATGAACTTTCTTACATAGCAACATTTACACACATAGTAGGAAAATGAACATTGGAAACTTTAAACACTTTAACACATGCATGTACTCCTTCAAATTAGCCTTTTCATTAATATTCCAAAGCTTACAAGCTAAGTCACCTAACACGGGGACACGGGACACGAAGGACACGGGGATTCGAGTGTTTGACACGGGCACAATGACCTTCGGAATCAGGACACGTTATATATATATTAAAAATACAGACATATAGATCAAAATTTTTACAAATATTCAATAGAAATCAAAGTCAATGCACATTTAACATTAGTAATTACACATTTAAATCCTTCAAATCTTCTTCACCTGCACACCAAACACACTTTAGAACCCTCTCCACACTTGCAAATGATAAAAATAATGTGAACATTTTGATTTAAAGCAATTCTGGGCGTTTTTTTAGTGGAAAATGTGTCCAATTTTCAGGACACGCACTGACAGTTCTCGGACACGCGTGTCCGAAAACATGACACACTACAAAGACGTGTCGGACACGCTTTGTCAGCGTGTCCGTGTCTGACACACGGACATGGGACAAACAGGCCCTTTTGGACGAATCCGGTTTCATAGCTTACAAGGAAACTTCCACTATTACCATAAATAATAGCAGTGCGGTACACTCAACAAAACAAAATATCTCTAGATTTACAAGACAAATTTGCCTATCGAAAAATTGAGGAATATGCTGCACAGAAACTAAGAAAACTTGCTGCATGGAAATCGATAAAACTATTTCCTATATAGACTGCTGTATGATCGTCCATACGACTGTACAAATTTGTTTCATATGATTGTATGGACATGTTGTGTACAATTGTTTAGATTTGTCCATAAGATTGTACATACTGCATTGTATCGATTTGTACATCTGTACGAAGCACTGTCCTTTGTAGGATGTGGGTTGAATTCTGCCTGATTCTCGTTTGGGATCCTCTTCAATGCTCTAACTTCGCTTCTATATTGAGTATCTTCACTGCTGGACCAACCTGTCTTCGTGAAGAACGGATTGTCTCTTAACATTGTAAATCACAGTGAGATTCAACTCTTGATCAAATAACTCTGCAAGCAACTTGCAAAACCAGATGGCCTAACAACTAGCTATATTCGCTGCTATATACTCACTTTACTGAATTGAGCGCCACAAAAGTTTGCTTTAGACTGACCGCTGATCCCGAGCTAAAGCAACACCATGAGGTGTTTTTCTTTTCTGATGCATTGGTTGCGCAATTTGAGTTTGTATACACATGCAACTTCTCTTCACCATCTCCAAGATATCTCAATCCATACTCCACTTTGCCTATCAAGTATCGAAGCACATGTATTGTTGCTACCCAAGGCTCATGCCTCAGCTCCACCATGGACTGGCTCAAAGTGTTCACTGCAAAACATATATTTGGCCTAGTGTTTACGAGATACATCAAGGAACATAAAAGTTGTTTGTGCAATGTGGGATCCACCATATTTGAATTTGAAGTAGTGACCTTCTTTAGCTTAGTGATCGTAGGAGTGCGATGGCCCTACAATAAATCCATCCAGAGTCTCTTCAAGATCTCAACTGCATACTCGTCTTGCCCAAGGAAAATCTCCCTTGGTCTCTGCCAAACCTCCCACCCCAAGAAGTAATGCATCAAGCCAATGTCCTTCATCTCGAACTTAGCTGCCATATCTGTCTTGCACCCTTCAATGAACTTCTATGAACCTATGAGAAACATGTCATCTGCATATAGCACCAAAATAAGCAGATCATCCTCAACAACTATGAAATATAAATTGGGATCTGCTTCACTTTTGATGAAGCCCATGGTATGTAGGTATCCATCGAACCTGGAATACCATGCTTTCGGTGCCTGCTTGAGTCCATATAGGGCCTTTTTCAACCTACACACATGAGACTCCTTCCCATGGAATTCAAAGCCTCGAGGTTGCTCGCTGTACGCTTCATCCTTAATAACCCCATTGGGAAAAATGTCTTCACATCCATCTAGTGTATCCTCCATCTTATAATGGAGAATAAAGACATCATTGCTCTAATGAAGTGTACTTGGAGATTGGAGCAAATGTCTCCTTGTAATACACTCCTTTCTGGGAGAACCCTCGCCATGAGCCCCACTTTGTACTTCTCTATGTTGGCATTAGCCACATGTTTGATCTTGTAGAGCCATTTGGAAGTCACCATTGACTTCCCCTCTGTTGAATTATTGTAACTTCGAAGAATATTCTAAATGTATTTTATTGATGTAACCTTTCGGAGATGTTATTATTCCTCCGTCAGGATGATATTATTGTATTAGGTCAGTAGAGAGCCATGAGGAAAACCCTCTGTTGTAAGTCGGGTCATTAGAACCCTCTGGAATATACTATTAAGTTGTTTTGAGTCCTCCCAGAGAAGTCGGCCCAGTCAAGTTTAGTGGGCCCAACTTGGTTGAGTGAAAAGTTAAGTGGGCGGAAGAATATAAATAGAGAGAGGCGCTCCTCATTTGGAACACACAAACACACTTGTGTCGCGCATGAGAGAGAGAGAGAGAGAGAGTCTTATCTGCAAGGAGGAGAAGGACAAGTCTGAAGTCCTATCTTTATCTTTTTGATCATCTATTTTGAGGAAGCTTTTCTTGCTGGGTTTTTCCCATTAGGGTTTTCCTAGGGTAAATCTGTGTTGATCTGGTGATACTGTTTCTTTCAGTGATCCCGTATTCTATTATTATTGTGAAATTGAATTGAATGATGATAATCTAGCTTGACATAGAGAATCTTAACAAGGTATCAGAGCTAACCTGAATAGGACAACTTTCACAAGGTGAAAAATCCCTTTCTCCCTCGTCGACAAGAAATTAGGGTTTCGGAGAAAATTTGATTTTTGAAGATCTGACTGCATAGAAAGTTGTGCCCTCCTAGAGCGCACCATTGAGCCTGAGATCGAAGTTTTTGAGTGGGTAGATCTCTGGGAAAGTCAAACCTAGTTTGACATTGGACCAGAAAACTGCAGAAAACCAGAAAACTGAAAACTGCACTGCAAAATCTTGCAAGTTAGTTTTGAAAGGTGAAGACTTGAGATCTCCAGAAACCGAGCACACCAGTCAACTCACCTCAGTTAAGCGCATCTCCTGGTAAGATCAGTTTCTCATTTCCAAGAATTTCAATTTTTTGTAATCTCTTGACAAGATGGCCCCAAGCACCAAGCTTGACGACAAACTAGAAGGCATAGAGAGTTTTCGAGCATGGAAATACAAAATTGGCCTCATTCTCAAGGAGAATGATCTTGACAAATATATCACGAAAGAAGTTGCAGAACCTGATGAGGCTGAAGCTAAGGAGAAGCACAAGAAGGATTTGATTAGGGCACAAAGGATTATTGTTGACTCTATCAAGGATCACTTGATCCCTCAAGTGTCATCCAAGAAGACTCCGAAAGAAATGTATGATGCCCTAGCAAGGATGTATGAAGGAAGAAAAATCAACAGAAAGATGAATCTAAGAGCTCAATTGAAGAGCACCAAGATGAGTCATGGAGAATCCATCCAGGACTATTTCACAAGGGTCTCCCAGTTCAAGGAACAACTAGAAGCCATTGGAGACAACCTTGATGAAGATGAGTTGGTTATGACTGCTCTCAATGGTCTCATTAGACCCTGGGATTCATTCATCCATACTATGTCTGCTAGAAAGGAAAGCATGAAGTTTGATATTGTATGGGAAGATTGAGTTAAAGAGGAGGCTAGACTGGCCAATAGAGAAGCTCTACTGAAGGAAGATGATCAAGCCCTAGCCAGCCAATACCAAGAAAAGAAGAAGTCAACCCAACTTCAAGAAGGGAAACCACAAGGAGTCTCAACCTCCCAGAAGGTTCCAAAGAACAAGAGAACGTTTCCCAAAGAGGGACAACTCCAACTTTCAATGTTTCAATTGTGATAAGGTAGGACACATTGCTTGAAATTGTCCTTTGAAGAAAGAAGAATCAAGAAGAGGAACAACAACAAAAGACATCATGCACATCTAGCTAAAGACGAGGATGAAAAAGAAGAAGAAGAAGGACCTTGGAGAAAGCAAGCAAGAGAAGAAGATGCAGAAGAGTATGTACTATTCTTTGCACTCTCTGGGTCTGTAACACCTGGAGAAGACACATGGCTTATTGATAGTGGTGCTTCAAAGCACATGACGGGACAAAAGAAAATTCTGTCAAAACTCGAAGAAAAGAACTCTCCTCAGAAAGTATCTTTAGGAGATGACTATCAATATCCAATCAAAGGAATTGGTGAAGCAAGCTACAAGCTTGATTCAGGAAATCCCCTGAAGATGAAGGAAGTTTTATATGTACCAGGTCTAAAGAAGAACTTACTTTCTATCTCAGCATTAGATAACAAAGGATATAGAGTTGCATTCATAGATGGACAAGTACTAATGTGGCCCAAAGGAAAGTCAATTGAAGATGCAGTTGTCATCAGTGAAGAAGAAGGAGACCTGTATAAACTCAAGGGACATTTAGAAACAATCCTTGTTCATGAGACCACTAACCCTAGTGAACTGTGGCATAGGAGGCTTGCCCGCATAAATTACAAAGCACTAACTCATATGAACAAAGTAGTGACAGGACTACCAGACTTGAAGATCAACCATGAAGGCATTTACAAAGGATGTGCAAAAGGAAAGAATATCAAGAATCCATTTCCAAAGAGTGAAGCAAAAACTAATGGTACGTTGGAATTAATTCATTCAGATGTATGCGGTCCAATGTCCTCCACATCCTTGAGTGGTTTTGAATACTATATTACATTTATTGATGACTATTCAAGAAAGACATGGATATACTTCTTGAAAGCAAAGAACGAAGTGTTTGAAAAATTCAAGGAGTTCAAAGCCTTGATGGAAAACCTTTCAGACAAAAGAATCAGGACACTCCGTTCAGACAATGGCGGAGAATATACTTCAAAAGCATTTGAAGCCTTTTGTAAAGATGTTGGAATCAAGAGGGAACTAACTACTCCCTACAATCCTCAACAAAATGGTGTTGCAGAAAGAAAGAACAGAACCATCATGGAGGCAGTGAAGACACTGATATATGATCAAGATCTACCAATGCATCTATGGGCAGAAGCAGCAAGAACTGCTATCTATGTACAGAATATAATATCTCACAGTGCCGTTGGATTCAAGACTCCAGAGGAGATGTTCACGGGAAAGAAGCCTGAAGTAAGTCACCTCAAGATATTCGGTTGTCTAGTATATGTTCACATACCGAAAGAGAAAAGAACCAAGTTGGACCCTTCCAGAAAGAAGGGAATATTTGTTGGATACTGTGAAGTATCCAAGGCATTCCAAATTTACATTCTTGGATTCTGTCATATGGAAATCAATAGAGATGTAACATTTGATAAAGAAGCAACTCTCAAGAGATCCAGAAAATGTCAACATGAAGAAATATATGAGAAAGATGCACCTCCTAGAAATGTAGAGGCTACATTTTTCCCTGAAGATGAAACACCTGAAGATCATGATATGACAGAACCACAAGAACCTCCCACGATGGAGATATCACATAAGAGAAAGCCTGCTTGGGCAAGAGAAATTATACAAGAAGCAGAAAGATATGGAGCTCCAGAAGGCTCCAGAAGGATAAGCAAGAAGCCCAAGCCATTTTCCAACTATGTGGCTTTAATGTGCGATCTTGTAGATCAAGAACCTACAAACTATGAAGAAGCTGTACAAAAGAAAGAATGGGAAGAAGCAATGACAGAAGAATACCAGTCAATAATGAAGAATGATGTGTGGGATATAGTTCCCAAACCAGAAGGCAAGAGTGTGGTATCTTCCAAGTGGATCTACAAGATAAAACATGCAGCTGATGGAAGTATAGAGAAATACAAGGCCAGATTTGTGGCTAGAGGTTTCTTTTAGAAAGAGAGAATTGATTATGAAGAAACATTTGCACCAGTAGCAAGGTATACTTTGATTAGAGCCATCATGGCACTTGCATCCATGATGAAGTGGAATTTACACCAGATGGATGTAAAGACAGCCTTCCTGAATGGTGTGATTGAGGAAGAAGTATACATAGAACAACCACAAGGATTTGAAGTTGAAGATAGACAGACTCATGTATGTAAGTTGAAGAAGGCCCTATACGATCTGAAGCAAGCTCCTAGAGCTTGGTATGGAAGGATAGATAGTTTTCCGACGAGCTTGAACTTTACCAAGAGTAAAGCCGACCCTAACCTTTACTTCAAGGTTATAGATGATGAACTTGTCATACAATTACTATATGTAGATGACCTATTTCTGACAGGGAATTAGAAATAGATTAAAGAATGCAAGAAGAAGCTTGCTGAGGAATTTGAGATGAAAGACCTTGGATTAATGCACTATTTTCTAGGTTTGGAAGTGTGGCAAAGTTCAGGAGGAATCTTTCTCAATCAGGGAAAGTATGCAGTAGAAATTTTGAAAAGATTTGATATGTTGGAATGTAAAGCCATGGCCACACCCATGGATACCAACCTGAAGTTGTTGGCTGATGAATCATCAAAATTAGTGGATGTGACTCAATAAAGACAGATTATTGGGTCGTTGATGTATCTAACGAATACCAGACCATACATTTGTTTTGCTGTGAACACCTTGTGTCAGTATCTAGTTCAACCTAGACGTGTTCACCTGGTAGCTGCAAAACATGTGATGAGATATCTGAAAGGAACTATAGACTTTGGTCTATACTATGATGGAAACCATGACTACAGATTGTATGGCTATACAGATGTAGATTGGGCTGGAAGTGTCTCAAACAGAAAAAAAACACATCGGGTGGATGTTTTAGTCTCAGGTCCGCTATGATTTCATGGTTTAGCAGGAAACAATCTAGTGTTGCTCTTAGCATGGCTGAAGTAGAATACATAGCAGCTTGCGCTGCTAGTTGTGAAGCCATATTGGAAGCTGATGTCAGGTCTATTTAACTTGGAGTTGGATACCACAATGATTCTATGTGATAACTAGAGTTGTATAAAGATGACAGAGAGCCCAGTGTTTCATGATAAATTGAAGCACATAGAAATCCGGTCGAGATATGATACACAAGGAAGCCATAAAACTCCAATATGTGAGTACCGATGAACAAGTTGCTGATGTGTTGACAAAGCCTCTGTCCTGAATAAAGTTTGAATATTTTGAGACAAGTTTGGTGTTGTTCGAAAAGACCTTCCCTGAAAGGGTGAGTAGTGATGTTGTAGTGGGATTGTATCAACCCTAGACACTTGCCCTAAAGTGATCTGTAGACTTTTGTCTCTGAGAAAGAAGTGGGATTGTATCATCCCTAGACACTTGTCCTAAAGTGATCCGTAGACTTATGTCTTCGAGAAAGAAGTAGGATTGCATCATCCTTGGACGAAAGTCCTAAAGTGATAGGGAGTGATTATCCCGTAATAGTATCCAGAGACTTCGGTCTTCGAGAATGTGGTAGGATTGCATCATCCTTGGACCTAAGTCCTAAAGTGATAGGGAGTGATTATCTCGTAATAGTATCCGGAGACTTCGGTCCTCGAGAATGAGGTGGGATTGCATCATCCTTGGACCTAAGTCCTAAAGTGATAGGGAGTGATTATCCTGTAATAGTAATCGGAGACTTCGGTTCTCGAGAATGTGGTAGGATTGCATCATCCTTGGACCTAAGTCCTAAAGTGATAGTGAGTGATTATCCTGTAATAGTATCTAGAGACTCCGGTCCTTGAGAATGTGGTAGGATTGTATCATCCCTAGACTTAAGTCCTAAAGTGATCCGTAGATTTTCATCTTTGTATTGTGGATTGCAGGTTGTTGTTGATGATGATGATGTTGCTGATCGAAAGATCAAAGTATTGTTGATGATGCCCAACGTATTGATGATGATGTTGTTGATCGAAAGATTAAATTATTGCTGATGATGTTGCTAATCGAAAGATCAAAGTATTGCTGATGATGTTGCTCAAAGTATTGATGATGATGTTGTTGATCGAAAGATCAAAGTATTGCTGATGATGTTGCTCAAAGTATTGCTGATGATGTTGCTCAAAGTAATGCTACTGATGATGATGATCGAAAGGTCAAAGTATCGTTGATGATGTTGCTGATTGAAAATGTCTAAAATGCTGATGATGATGTTGTCAACCGAATGATCACAGTGTTGCTGCTGATGAAATTGAAGATGAAGACTATATGTCAAAGATAATGAAAAAACTTCCAATGATTTATAGATGTATCTCTTTGATGATGTTGAAGATGCTCTCTCCTTCTCCTATTGTTGTTGTTGTAGAATCCCCTTCTCTTTAAGGGGGAGTGTTGAATTATTGTAACTTCGAAGAATATTTTAAATGTATTTTATTGATGTAACCTTTTGGAGATGTTATTATTCCTTCGTTAGGACGATATTATTGTATTAGGTCAGTAGAGAGTCATGAGGAAAACCTTCCATTGGAAGTCGGGTCATTAGCACCCTCCGGAATATAATATTAGGTTGTTTTGAGTCCTCTTAGAGAAGTCGACCCAATCAAGTTTAGTGCGGCCGACTTGGTTGAGTGAAAATTTAAGTGAGCGGAAGAATATAAATAGAGAGAGGCGCTCCTCATTTGGAACACACAGACACACACTTGTGTAGCGCATGAGAGAGAGAGAGAGTATTATCTGCAACGAGGAGGACCAGTCTGAAGTCTTATCTTTTATCTTTTTGATCATCTATATTGAGGAAGCTTTTCTTGCTGGGTTTTTCCCATTAGGGTTTCCCCAGGGTAAATCTGTGTTGATCTTGTGATACTGTTTCTTTCAGTGATCCTGTATGTTATTATTATTGTGAAATTGAATGGAATGATGATAATCTAGCTTGGGATAGAGAATCATGGAATGATGATAATCTAGCTTGGGATAGAGAATCTTAACACCCTCTAGTCTAGGCATAATGTCTCAAACATCATTCTTCATGATGGAGGTGTACTCTCCACCATGGCATCCCTCCAAACCTGTTGGTCAATTGCCTCCTAAAAATTGGAAGGCTCAAAATCTATGATTCTGCTCATCAATCATTCTTCATGATGGAGGTGTACTCTCCACCATGGCATCCCTCCAAACTTGTTGGTGAACTGCCTCCTGAAAATTGGAAGGCTCAGAATCTATGATGCTGCTCATTAATGCCATATAGTTTGGAAACTTCTTCAAAGGTCTGCTCTCCTTGAATGTGCTCCTACAAGCCTCAGCTTATTCTTGAGCATTCCTTAATGTCTGAGTCAATCATCGAGGTCTCTTGACAGAATTGGTAGGAATTGGTGGCACCTCCTCTACATTTGAAGGTTGCTGCCCCAAACTGGAAGTCGTTGGTGACCCTTGCTCAGCCTTCAGAGCTTCATGCTACTCATCCTATGTCAATGGTAATGGTTCATGAGACTTTCTGGATGCAAAGTCCTCCTCAAACTTTACATCCTTGCTTACAATTGTCTTCCTCTCTCCTAGAATGTAGATATTCTAAGCCTTTGAATTCTCACTGTAGCCAACAAAAAAACTCTCCTATTGGAGGCCTCCAACTTGGTCCTCTTCTCCACTGGTATATTGATGCAAACTAGACAACCAAAGCTGCAAAAATGATTTAGCTTCGGCTTCACACCTGTAAATGCCTCCTCTTGGTGTCTTATCCCCCAAAACGACCTTGTTCTTCTTCCTTGTCTGCGTCTCCACAAGAGCCTTGAACTCTTGAAACTTGTTGAAGGTTTCATCCTTGGTCTTCAAAAAGTAGATCCACGGTTTGGGGGAGAAGTCATCGATAAAGGAAACATAGCACATGCTTCTTGTGATTGATGCTATTGACATCGGTGCACACATATTTGACTATACTAGATCTAGGAATACCTTAGATCTATGCGGAAAGCAACCTTGGTATGCTTGCCAAGCGCGCACCCTCTGCACACACCCTGTTGCTCAATGCTGAACTCTAGAATACATGTGACAATCTCCCTCAGAAGAAGCAAGATAGATGATGTAGGTGCCCCATCTGTTGATGTATTTGTAACCTCGGAAGATATTTTGATGTATATTATCATTGTATGTTGTTGTAAATTTTCCTTTGAAGCTCAAACTAGGGCTAAACAATATATTTAATTTGTTTACTAAAATAACCATGCATGAACTTCTTTTCTAGTGTGCAGCGGAATATAAAAACTCTGAGAAACATTCACAACATCACATCACAATATAGACACTATTATTTTAGGTATGGAAACCCTCAGAAAAACCCAAGATAGGAAAACTGCTGCATCAATCAGATATAGAATTTGTATTATCAAGATATAGAACTTTTACAACCAACATGTAAAATACACCGAACCTGGAAAACTGAAACCTCAATAAAATCACTGGGCAACCCAGCAACAAAACCTAGCTACTCTGCGCAGCTGTACGACTCTGCGTCAGCAGTATGACCTGCTGTATGGAATCCGTATGGCTGATGACGTCAACAGTACAGATTTGTACTGAACTGTACAACAACTGTATGACCCTCTTGCTGGCTGTTGCGCTACTCCTTTGCTCGATTTGTACGGTCTCTATTCGATCGATGAACCTGTCGTGTAGCTGCTGCTCCATCTTTTCTGCAAACTCCTTCGTCTGACTTCTCTATGTCTGTATCCTGTTTGTGTACGTGTCCTTTCCACCAAATCTCCTTTTAACTTTATTGGCTAAGCGAAAACCCTAACCCTCACTATGGATCTATGGTTGAGACCCTTAGGTGAGAATCAATGGCCAAGTTTAGATTAGCCATCACTTAAATATTTCACTTTTCACTTCAATAAAGTGATTCCATTAAAGTCAAAATCAAATTAGAATAATTAAAGTATTTTAGAAAATTACTTTAATAGATTTGGGTTCTAGTTTAGTGTCTCTCTACCATGCAAGGACACATGCAATGCTAGAAGACATTCCTTGTTGCTGTTTTCTAGTTGTTCTCGGCATCGGAGATGTGTTTGCCTCTTTGCGGGATCTCTTTATTGTGTATAGACCTTGAGGTACAACCTCCATTGTAAGTCGGGGCAATAGTCCTCAGTGTAATATCATGTAATGTGTATTTGGAGTCTCTTTAGGAGAAGTTGGCCTTGTTACGGTAAGAGGTCGGCCCAAGTCATGTAATAGGCAGTCACTTGATTAGTATAAATAGGGAGGCACCCTCCCTCATTATACACACCTCACACTCACTCAAGTTCGCATGAAAGAGAGAGAGAGACAAGGAGGAGAGATAGATAGCTGTTGGAGACTTCTTACTGGGTTTGATCATCTTATGACAGATTCTTTGTGACTGTACTATTATGAGGAAGTTTGCAGGGTTTTCTCCTTTATGGTTTCTTCAGTGAAAATCTTTGTCTTGTGTATATGTTCTAACTTATGCATATTGCTGTACTTGTTAATCTTTCAGATAAAGATCCTAAATAAGCTAATAAGATCTAAGAAAAGCTAACACCATCCTCTTGTGCCATAACTCACACAAGTTCTCAGTGTCATGAACTAGGGCTCAAACAGGTTCACCTTGCAACCTGTACAAAGTGCCTTCTCTAACCTCAATCACCCGAGTTGATCCTGGGCAAGATTCCTTTGGTCTAATGAGGCTTGCTTGTTCTTGAGCTCTACTTCAAAGTCCTTATCTTCCATGGCCAAATCTAAAAGTAGATTTTTCTCAGGACCTGGAGAAAATAACACACTGGCAATGTTAAAAGAATTACTTGACTGAAGTTGGAAAGGAATGGTACCAAATCTTGCTATTGAATGCTTGGCATCATCACCAAGCTTGATCTGAACTCTAGAGTTGTGCTCTTCTAGACTTAAAATATCTCTTGGGTTGATATCGTATGACCAGAGTTTTCAAATTCGGAATTGGACCAAAAATCGGTCAAGGATGAACTCGAACTCGGAATTGAAAACTGCAATGAATCGGTCATGACTTGATTGATTTGAATTTAATGGGTTGATTTACTCAAAATAAGATAAAATCTTTAATTTTTAAAGCTTCTAATCCGTGATTTTGAAGCATTACAGACAAAATATCCAAAGTTTGCTCATGTATATACAATAAGGGTGAGTATATCAAAATGGCACAAAGTATACTGTTGTGCAATACATATCTAGGAGTCTAGAATTGGAACAAAATACATATTCAATGAGGCTTGTAGGCTATATGGTCTGTAGAGTCCAAAAAACAACATGCTATGAAATTATGAATCATGATGCCACTACATCATGATCATACATCAGACATCAATGATCAGACTACATACTACATAGCATAGAGGAAAACATCGTCGATTTTTCGCCGAGTTCCCGAAAAATCGCGAGTTTTCAGGGTCGGAGATTTTTTTAGGTGAAAAAATCGCGCTGCGCGAGGTCTGCAAAAAATCGGCGATTTTTTCATAAAAATCGCGCCACGATAGAAAACATCGCCGCGTCGACTGATGCCGGATTTCGGGATGAATAAAAAAGATTTGGGTTTTTTTTTTTTCTGGTTTCGAGCTAGATAATGAGGAAGGAGGGTTTTACCATTGCATCCATGGATTCCATGCGTCAAAAGCAACTGCATTGGATGCAAGAATTGAAAAGCAGATTGGAGGAGAAACGAACGATTGGGTGGACCTCACCCAATTCATTCCCAAGAAATTCAAACTCCATTTAAGTTAGGCCTGGAGGCTTTGTTCAATTCAAAATTGACCAAGACATGATGCCCAAGTGTGTAGACGCCGCTCTGAACTTCATTATAATTTCAACAAAGGGAGCTCGGAATCAGATGGAATGAAGGAACAATGAAAGTTAATTGAAATAAAGATCAAAAAAATTCAAAATAGGAAATAATGAATGGCATTCAAAGTGGAGAAGAACAAACAGGAATATATTATAACTCGACTCTGTAGCACACACTTTGACTTCATAAATTCAATTTTAAAAAGAAGAGCCCTAAACTCTGATTTGGGGAAGATCAAGGTAATAAGGATTGAAGGGGAGCATCAAAACAAAATAACTAAGGAATTTGGAGAGGGTATACACAACGGAATTCCAAGTATCAAAGATGGAAGGGTCCTAAGGATTATTTTGAAACATTGACAGGAGTTCGTTCTTGAGGCTCCCAAAATCCAATGAAGTGACATCTAGCATCTGGCCATGTCAACTAATTATTTCGATTTGTTAATTAAAGGGAAACTCTTTCTGAATAAAGATTAATGGAATTTCAAATGCTAACAGTTGGATCATGTGGCAGTTCAAATTCATTCTAAGTGAAGGTAGTTTGGGCAGTTCAAATTCCAAAAGCAGTCTATAACTTGCAACTCAAAGAAGGAGCAAAGGCATTGGCTCTGGGAAGATGTTGAAGTTGGCACACAACTTGTAGTGAAAGGATTTTCAATTTTTCATTCAAAGAACACTAAAAACAAGAACACTTGCACCTTCTAAACATCTAACTCAAAGGAGAGAGAGACTTCTAAATTTGTTAATGTCAATGGTGTTGTTGTAATTAGGCCCAATAGTTGGCCATTGGACTTTCCATTGGACTTTTAGTATCGACTTTTATGTCTCATATTATATTTGGCATGACTACATGATATATATATCAGTGCTTTTCCTATATTTATGTGCCAATGTATTTATTTGATGTCATTGTTGCTTTATATGCTTAAAATTATGAAAAAGAAGAATATATTTTGTGTTTTTCAATATTTGGCGCGGTTTGCCGATTTTTTCGCCGATGTTGCCGAGAAGATGTTTTCTGGACCCTTGCCGATTTTTTGCCGATGCCGATGTTTTCTTCTTATGCTACATAGTCCCTCACAACTCGTCCCTCATTGTTTGCTAATTGTTGGCAATTGCAACATTGCTCCAAGCCTCCAACTCACAAATGGATTGAGAATATGAGATAGCTGTAGGGAAATAGAGCCGGGGGGGGGGGGTCATTAAATAAAGTTCGGGTTAAGTTAGATTAGGGAGAAACAAAAAGAAACCGAAAATGTTGAGTATTTTCCTCTCCACAATCCCCACGTTTTGGCAATGAAAAGATTGACTGATTTTTTACATGACTCGACTGATCTGACTAGTTCGACACAAAACTAGTCACCCGAACCAATTTGATGGCCGAATAGGATCGACTTTGGGTCTTCTCGATGAAATGGCCGATTTCGATTTCGATTTTTCTGATTTTTAAAACTATGCATATGCCTCGATGCTCTAGTGTCCACATACCATGCATTCTTTGGAACTGTGCCAGAAGAGAGGCAAGATACCATTGAGAAATCCTTCTCGAACTTCGAAGCAAACTTGTTAATCTGAGTTTCAGCAGAGGCTGCTACCTGGTGTTGCTGCTTCCCTTTACCCTTCTTCTTCTCTAGACATTTAATGGTCGTTCTTTTGACATATGAAGCACTTGATTTTGCTCAAGTCTTTCCTTGACTGTGAAGTTGACTTTTCATTCTTTGCTTTACCCTTGTTGGGTCCTTTACCTTTGCCCTTCTTTGCCTGACCAATGAGGGCATGGTCATTGTCACCTCCCTGTTTGCTGACCTTTGACTCCATCCAAGTCTCCTCTTGGATAGTCATCCCATAGTCTTTCCCAGTTGTGAAGATTCCCCCGAGCACAAATACCCTAGAAAAATGTTTTTGATTATGGTGGGAACCCTTTTAGTGCTTTGTTTACTAATTCCTTGTCCTCAATCTTCTCCCTAATTGCTGCGAAGTGGTCACCGATCTGTGTGACCTGCATTAGGTAATTGGTGAGGGTGTTTGATATAGTCATCTCAACTGATTTGAGCTTGTTGTTCAAATTCATCTTTCAGTTAATGTTCTCGCTTTGGTAAAGGTTAACAAGATCATCAAACATATCTTTTTCTGTTTTCTTCTTGGATACATGATGGATTAGATGATCCTTTATTGCATCCATGATCATTCGTGTGACTCTCACTTCTTTCTTCTTGTGAGGTGCCAAAAGTCGCGAATCTGTTCGCCCAACTACCCAATCCTTGTTGATATCATAGAGGTCATTCTGTTCTAATAGAAGAGTTACCTCGACTTTCCATGCTGGGAAATTTGAAGCATAGTCTAATCTGTCCTTGAACCTAAGGCTGGCTGATGCCATCTCTGAGATCTAAAGCACAAACCCGAAATAAAAAATAAAACCCTCTCTACTAGTTTTTACCCCATTGTAATTAATCTATCCATTGTAAACTTGGGAGAGTCTTGATCAAAGAGTTGCTTTGATATACCGACATTCATACACATAGTAGGAAAATGAATAGTAAAAGCTTTAAACAGTTTAACACCTGTGCACTCCTTCAAATCAACCTATTCATTAATATTCCAATTCTTACAAAGAAACCTCCATTGCTGCCATAAATCACATTAGTATTGTACACTCAACAAAACAAGATTTTTGCAGACTTAAACGACAAATCTGCCTGTCAGAAAACTGAGGAATTTGTTGCACAAAAACCCAGAAAACTTTTTGCACAAAAATCGAGAAAATTGTCACTTGTATGAACTGTTGTACGGTCATTCACACGATTGGAAACACATGTTCTATAGGATTGTATGGCTGCACGAAATTTGTACCACTCTATGAACTGCACTGTACTATATAGATTGTATTGTATTGTACTGTTAGATTGTACATACTGTATTGTATGGATCTGTACACATGTACGAATCACTGTCCTTTGTAGGTTGCAGGTTGAATTCTGCTGGATTCCCATTCGGGCTCCTCTTTGTCGCTCTAACTTCGCTTCTCTATTGAGCCTCTTCTTAAATAATGGATTGTTTCATTACCCTCTACTTTGACCTGCCTTTATACTTTAGGTAAAGACCTAATCTACCAAAACCCTAATCTCATAGTGGGTTCTATGGTTGAGATTCACCTAAATCACTAATTCATTAAAATGCACTTTATTAGACTCAACAACTATTTAAAAGGCTTTCACTTTATAAATATTATAAATAAAGTGAATTAAAAAATAGATTCATTTGGATGACTTCTCGCATGTTTGACACCTAGCCTATGTGGAAGTTCTTGTTTGATCTACAAAACATCAACACTTATGTGCGCATAGGAGCATGTGTTTGACATGTGTCTCAGCGTGTCCATGTCCACTACATAGGATACAAACATGCCCCCCCCTAGTTGGACATGCCTTGTTTCTTAGGCCTCCTCCTGTATTTTGTTCCTTAATGATCGGTGATGTAGCTCATTGGAAATGGCATGCTTTAAATCTTCAACACAAGGTTACCCCAGAGAATTTTTAGCATGTTAAATGCTAGATTTTGTTGAATGCTTTTTAAGTTCCATGACACATTCCAAATTAGGGTGACAATGCCTTGTGTCATTCCTAAAGGAGAATAAGAAGGGAATTTGATGGCTATCATTATGAAGTTTATTACGACTCGATTTGGTACTTTAGTAGCAAAGCCCCAATCCACTAGTGCTTTGAAATGCAACTTTAGAAGACTAATACCACTGTCACCTTAGCTTTAGTCTTCCCACGTTTTAGGCCACTCCAAGGTCAATGGAGGCTTGATAGAGTATGATCTTAGGATGTTTAGCTTTATTAAAGATCTAGTCAAAATAAATAAAGACTTTTTGACCACAGGAAAATGACCACAAGTGAAAGTCAAAATAAATAAGGACTTCTTATAAAAGTCAAAGAAAAAATAAAAGGACCCTTTTTGGTAAAAGTGAAAGTGAAAATAAGAAAAGATTAAAAATATTATTATTTTTATCTTTCCTAATCTTGTCCACTTACAGGTGAATGAAGGCTATAAAAGAAGATCAAGTCTTCTCATTGAACACACAAGTTTTGATCTCACAGGTGAAGCTGCTATTTTGTTGAACGCTCCATTGAAGATTGTTTTGCCTCAGCCAGGGCATCCATCTTCTCCCATCAAACCGTCATCTAGGGTTTTAATCTTCAACAAGTTTTTGACAGTCATCTTCAGCTTCAACATCTTAATTTTTTCTAGGCAGCTCACACACACTCTCTCTCTCCTCTTGGGTTGCGGGTCTTTTCTTGTTCATGGGCTGAGTATTATTTGGGCAGTTGAGTTTTTGGGCAGCTCTGCTCCCTTCTTCTCTCAGGCTGTCTCCATTCTCCATTCGGGCAGCATACTAGGGCTAGGCCCTTTCTCTTTTCAGCCCACGGGCTCACCCTAGGCACCTCAGGCAACCTCTCTCAGGCATACCCGTGAGGGTTTGGCCCACGACCAACCCTCGCGCTGCCTAAGGCATGCCCTAACAGGGCTGCCGTGGCCACAGGCAGAAGAAGGAGAGGATGGGCAGCAGCTGGGCAAGGAGCAGACCACGGGCAACAGGAAAAAGATAGGCCGGGCAGGGAGAAGTACAGATCGGGCAGGCATAAGGGAAGATCGAGCAGAAGAAATAGTCAACGAGCAACTGTACACTCAGATCTGTACAAATCCGTACGACTGTAAACTGTACGGTAGCAAGGTACAGTTTGTCAAGTATTTTCAGATCTAACTTGGGCAGTCTGATATTTTCGGGCAGGAGAGAAAATCTCAGTTTTCTGAGAAAGCCCTAATTTGGGAAATTTGTGTAATTCTGGAAAATGTGGTTGTAATTATCAATCTGAATTTTCATTGTGACAATGGTAAAAATTCAGATCTGGATTAGAGGAACTTTTTGAAGAATTTTTTGAGTCATCTCATTTACGAGATGAGCTATTAATGCTTTTGGGGTTTTTGCCCTTTGAAGGTTTCCCTAGTGAAAAATATTGTGTCCATGTGTGCTGATGTGATGAATGTGTTTTTACTATACTGCTGAATTGTTTAAGTAGATCTACAAAATTTTAAAGTTTATGCTAATGCTAAAAATTCAAGATGGTATCAGAGCTTAGCATGTGAAAAACATAGTAAAGGGACACTGCTGTTGTTTTTCACTAGATCTTGGAATACAATTTGCAGATCTAACATTTGGTTAAGTGACAGAGATGGCCATCAATGGTTTCAAACCAGAAAAGAAGCTCAATGGTTTAGCAAACTTCAATTCCTGGAAGGCCAGATTGACAACCATTCTAGATGAGAATGACTTGGATGACATTGTTCTTAATGTCACAGAAGAGCCAACTACAAATGCTGGTAGGCTTGCCTACAAGAGGAAGCAAGTTAAGGTTAGAAGAGTCATTTATGATTCTATCATAGAAGAATTGATGCCTAACATCACAGCGTTGAAGACTGCTAAAGAATGCTATGATACGTTGGTAAACCTGTATGAAAAGAAGGCTCCCAGTCAAAAGAGAGTCTTGAAGAAGAGGCTACGAACTTTGAAGCTGAGCAAAGATGAAAGTGTTGGTTCCTTCTTCACCAAGATCAAACATGTAAGAGATCAACTCCTTGCTATTGGTGTTACTGTTGATGATGATGATCTTGCGCAAACAGTGGTTGATGGTCTCCCAAGCTCTTGGGAAACCTTCATGGCAGCATTATGTGGACGAGAAAATCAGCCAAACTTTGAAAGGCTTTGGCATGATTGCATATAAGAAGAAGCAAGGAACACTGACAAGGTAATCAAGCAGGATAACCTTGCACTTGCAGCAAAGACCAAAAGGTTCAAGAAACCTTCTTTTGAGATGTCTAAGATTGAATGTTATACTTGTCACAAGTTTTGACATTATGCTAGAGACTGCAGGCAAAGCAAGAAGAAACCCAAGAGAAGGTTTCAGGCATTTGCTGCAGAAGCAGAGGAAGAAGAAGATGAAGAACCAAAGAAGAAGAAGAAAACCAAGGCTAATAAAACTGATGAGCCTAAAAGAGAGTACTATTTGATTTCTGCTCAACTGGTTTTTTCTCATCTTGCTCCATTTCTTGGTTGGTGGACAGTGGTGCCTCTAGGCACATGACAGGTAATTGTGGTACCCTCACCATTTACAAAAAGAAAAAGTTCACCACTTAGGTAGAACTTGGAGATGACTCCACTTACAAGATTTGAAGGAGTTGGCTCAACTTAACTTCAACTTGACTCGAGTACGGTTCTTCATGTTGATGATATTCTTTATGTTCCTGGTTTAAAGAAAAATCTTTTATCTGTTGCTGGTTTAGAAGACAAGGGCCATAGAGTCCTCTTTATGGACAAGGTCTTTTTATGGGCAAGAGACACAGATCTAGACTCGGTAGTTCAGATTGGGGTTCGAGAGGGAGACCTCTACAAGGCCTCCAAAGTTTCCACTCATGCTTTGGTACATCACACAGTTGATCCTTGTGAACTTTGGCATAGAAGGTTTGGACACCTTCACTACACAACTCTCCCAAGATTGCAGAAGATGGTCACAGGTATGCCAGAAGCTTCTCTAGAACATGAAGGAGTCTGTATAGGATGTGCTCTAGGTAAGAACACTAGGAAGTTCTTTCCCAGAAGCAAGAGTAGATCTAAAGGCATTTTGGATTTGATTCATTCTAACATTTGTGGGCCCATGTCTTCACCCTCCTTGAGTGGGTGTTTATATTATGTCTTGTTTATTGATGACTACTCTCGGAGGTCTTGGATTTACTTCCTTAAGGCCAAGAGTGAAACCCTTGACAAGTTAAAAGAGTTCAAGACACTGATTGAAAATTAGACTGGCAGGCACATCCGTATCTTGAGATCAGATAACGGAGGTGNTTAAGGCCAAGAGTGAAACCCTTGACAAGTTAAAAGAGTTCAAGACACTGATTGAAAATTAGACTGGCAGGCACATCCGTATCTTGAGATCAGATAACGGAGGGGAGTATGAATCTAATGAGTCTGATGATTTTTGTCGAGAAGCAGGAATCAAGAAAGAGCTGATAGTGCCTTGTAACCCCTAGCAGAATGGGGTTTCAGAAAGGAAGAATAGAACGATATGTGAGGCTGCTAAAGCCATGATCACTGATCTAGATCTTCCTTTGTCTTTATGGGCTGAAGCTACTGGAACTGCAGTATACATTCATAACAAAAGCCCGCATGCTATCTTGGGTGAGAAGACTCCTGAAGAAGTCTTCACCAAGAAGAAACCTGCAGTTGATCACATGAGGATATTCAATACTCTTGTGTATGTTCATGTGCCAAAAGAGAAGAGGGCTAAGCTAGAATCCTCCGGTAAGAAAGGTATCTTTGTTGGGTATAGTGATTGCTCGAAAGCTTATCGAGTATATATACTTGGACGGAGGCACATTGAGGTCAGCAGAGATGTGATCTTCCATGAGGAAGCGATGTTTCGTAAAACACTAGAGCTCTCATCGGAAGATGCAGTTGCTCCACTTGAGTTTCCAGATTCAGAAATTCAGAGGGAGGAAGAGGAATTTGATGATCAAATTCCAGATGTTTCTGAGAACATTGAAAGTCCACAAGAAGAACTACTTGAAGTTCCTCCTTCCAAAAGGAGACCTACTTGGTACTGAGAGATGGTACAAGAAACCAAGAAGCATAAAGCTCCTCCAGGGATTTTCAGAGAAAGCATAAGACCACATAAGTACTCTGGTCTTATGAGTCAACTTATCAGTTCATAACCTTCATCATACAAAGATGCAGGAAGTAAACAGGTATGGGTTGATGCCATGATTGAAGAGTTTAAGTCAATCATGAAGAATGATGTTTGGGAAGTTATTCCCAGACCTGTAGGAAAGTCAGTAGTGACTTCCAGATGGCTTTATAAAATCAAGCATGCTGCAGATGGCAGTGTGGAGAAGTATAAAGCTAGATTCGTAGCTCGTGGCTTCACTCAGAAAGAAGGCATTGACTATGACGAGACATTTGCACCTGTTGCCATGTACACTACCATTAGAACCATCATTTCACTTGCTGCAGTTTTCGGATGGAAGCTACATCAGATGGATGTAAATACATTTTTTCTCAATGGTAAGATTGAGGAAGAAGTTTATATTGAACAACCTGAAGGCTTTGTTACTCATGGGAAGAAGACTCATGTATGTAAACTGAAGAAAGCTTTGTATAGATTGAAACAGGCTCCGAGAGTCTGGTATGTTAGGATGGATGGATTTCTCCATAGCTTGGGGTTTTGCAAAAGTACAGCTGATTCTAACTTGTACTTTAAAGTTGTTCATAATCATGTCTTAATACTTGTTCTATATGTAGATGACTTGTTTCTTACAGGTGACAAACAGTTGATAGACCAGTGTAAGAGGGAGCTTACCTCTGAATTCGAGATAAAAGATCGTGGATTGATGCATTACTTCCTTGGCTTAGAAGTTTGGCAAAAGCCAGGTGAGATCTTTCTGACGCAAGGAAAGTATGCAGTAGATATCTTGCAGAGATTTGGGATGCAAGACTGCAAGTCCATGAGCGTACCGATGCTTACCAACTTGACAAAGTTGCGGGACTCAACCTCTAGTTCATAGAGTGTGGACTCTACTCTCTACAGACAACTCATTGGTTCCCTGATGTATCTCGAGCATACGAGACCAGACATCTGCTACACAGTGAATGCGTTGAGTCAATTCATGTCAGATCCAAAGCACATACACTTGGTAGCTGCCAAACATGTACTCAGATATGTGCGAGGTACTATCATATATGGGCTCAGGTATACTTCCAGTAGTGGAGTATTGTTATGTGGATACTCAAGATTCAGATTGGGCTGGCAGTGTAGTTGATCGGAAAAGTACCTTTGGTTATTGCTTTAGGATGGGATCAACAATGATCTCTTGGTGCAGCAAGAAGCAGGGTTCCATAGCTCAGAGTATAGCTGAGGCAGAGTATATTGCTGCAAGCGTTGCTTGCAAGGAAGCAATTTGGCTCATAAAGTTTATATCTGATCTGTTCGACGGAAAGCTTGACTCAACGATAATCCCTTGCGATAAGCAGAGTTGCATAAAGCTTTCAGAGAATCCAGTGTTTCATGATAGATCGAAACACATTGAAATGAGGTATCATTTCATCAGAGACTTGGTGCAGAGGGGTGCTCTGAAGTTGCAGTATATTCATATAGATGAACAGATTGCAGATATCTTGACCAAGCCTCTGACAACATCAAAGTTCGTGTACTTTCGTGACAAACTTGGTATGGCAGAGAATGACTCTCGCTGAGAGGGAGTGTTGTTTTTTTTGAGCAGCATCAAGAGCCCTTCTCTTAGGAGAATGGGATCACCTGGTCTGGGACCACGGTGAAGACTCAACTCAGTGTTGAGTGACTGTTCTGTTGAATGGTAGATATCTGGTCTCGGACTATGATATAGACCCAACTCTACCCTCGGCAGACTCGACCTTTCTGGGACCACGGTGAAGACTCAACTCAGTGTTGAGTGACTGTTCTGTTGAATGGTAGATATCTGGTCTCGGACTATGATATAGACCCAACTCTACCCTGGGCAGACTCGACCTTGTGTTGAGTAGACATCTGGTTCGGGACCACGATGTAGACCAGTCTTGGACTGGTAGACTCAGCTTAGTTCTGAGTAGCCATTCTCTGGGAGAATGAAGACGCTGTAAGCCCTAGACTGGGTCTAGGCATGTGTGGCACTCTGACCCTTGATCTATGGGCTTGGTGTGCTTCTCCAAGGATTAGCTACCCTTGGTCAAGTTACCCTAGTACCAAATCTAGGTGTCACAGTGTGTGAGATAAAAGCATTAATAACTCTCTTGGTTTATGATGATGTACTTTTGAAATAAAAAAAAGGACCACAAGGGCACTTGGAAAAAGGCCAAAGTCAAAAGTCAAAATAAATAAAGACTTTTTGACCACAGGGAAATGATCACAACTGAAAGTCAAAATAAATAAGGACTTATTCTAAAAGTCAAAGAAAAAATAAAAGGACCCTTTTTGGTAAAAGTGAATGTGAAATTAGGAAAAGATTAAAAATATTATTATTTTTATCTTTCCTAATCTTGTACACTTACAGGTGAATGAAGGCTATAAAAGAAGATCAAGTCTTCTCATTATACACACAAGTTTTGATCTCACAGTTGAAGCTGCTATTTTGTTGAAGGCTCCATTGAAGATTGTTTTGCCTCAGCTAGGGCATCCATCTTCTCCCATCAAACCCTCAGCTAGGGTTTTAATCTTCAGCAAGTTTTTGACAGTCATCTTCAGCTTCAACATCTTAATTTTTTCCAGGCAGCCCACACTCTCTCTCTCTCCTCACGGGCTGCTGGTCTTTTCTCGTTCATGGGCTGAGTATTATTTGGGCAGCTTTGCTCCCTTCTTCCTCTTGGGCTGTCCCCATTCTCCATCCGGGCAGCATACTAGGGCTAGGCCCTTTTTTTTTCAGCCCACGAGCTCACCCTAGGCACCTTGGGCAGCCTCTCTCAGGCACATCCGTCAGGGTTTGGCCCACGGCCAACCCTCGGGCAGCCTAAGGAAGGCACTAACAGGGCTGCCGTGGCCACGGGCAGAAGGAGAGGACGGGCAGCAGCTGGGCAAGGAGCAGACTGCGGGCAGCAGGAAAAAGACAGGTCGGGCAGGGAGAAGAACAGATCGGGCAGGCAGAAGGGAAGATTGGGCAGAAAAACAGTCAACGGGCAGCCGTACAGTCAGATCCGTACGGCTGTACAGCTGTACGGCAACAAGGTACACTCTGTCAAGTATTTTCAGATCTAACCTGGGCAGTCTGATATTTTTGAGCAGGAGAGAGAAAATCACAGTTTCCTGAGAAAGCCCTAATTTGGGAAATTTGTGTAATTTTGGAAAATATGGTTGTGATTATCAGTCTGAATTTTTACTGATAATTTTTCTTGTGGCAGTGGTAAAAATCCAGATCTGGATTTGAGGAACTTTTTGAAGAATTTTGTGAGTCATCTCATTTACGAGATGAGCTATTAATGCTTTTGGGGTTTTTGTCTTTTGAAGGTTTCCCTAGTGAAAAATATTGTGTCCATGTGTGCTGATGTGATGAATGTGTTTTTACTATACTGCTGAATTGTTTAGGTAGATCTGCAAAAGTTTAAAGTTTATGCTAATGCTAAAAATTCAACAGCGGTTTCATAGATAATCGTTCAATGCACTGGCCCCAAGTGATGGGCATTCGAACCAAAAAAATGTCACCACCTTCACATTCTATGTCCATAAAGAATGATAAACAATGATATAATTTCCAGAATATGAATAAGATTAAAAATGCACTTGAGAACCATAAACAATCTAGAAATTTAAATATAGTTGTGTTGAAGCAATATACAGAAATTAGGACAGTCTATTTGACATTTATATATCATCTCATTCACATAAATTGCTGTCCATGACTTATGACAATAAATAAAAAATTTCCAGAATTAGTTTGGTATGAAATTTAGCAAATTATATTACATTAGTATGTAATCATCAATTACTTGAAATTTCCAGATTTCATATTATTGCTGTCATAATCATTCTAAGGCATAAATCAACAAGAGAAAATAGATAAGATAATTTTAATTAATGTTCCACTAATGACCGCAAAAGTAGGGCAAGAGGACTGCTAAGTACAATGATGTCAACACAATGCAGGAGTACCAAAAGGTCTCCTATAAAAGGCGAGATGCAGAAAATAAATTGCAATAAGGTAGAGTAGTAAAAGTAAAATATGCTCTCGAGGCATGGAGAACCTTTGGCCTTGAGCTAAGATACCTATGTTGATGATGGGGTGTATCGTAGGAGAAGATCCAAGGATAAGAGGAACCAAAAGAAAGGAAGTAGATCTGTCATGGAATCGATCCATCTCTTTTACTATTTGAAGACGAATGAAGAAAGCTGAGTATAGCATGTTATCCCCAGGGCGACTTAGTGGGTGCTTGGATCGTTTGTTATGCTGTTGATTGATAGAGGTAGTGCACCTATGAGGTTTGGGGAATCTCATTCGTCTCTTGGAAAGGGGCATGGTCTGGCCTTGTTGCTAAAATCTTATGGGATGAGAAAAATTCCCACTAGTCTGCATTGATTTGGAGTTTGGGGTTGCACTAGTGTCGCTCTATCTGTTAGTGCACCTTCTTGAGGGTAGCATCGGGAAGGAGTAGGTGATCTATTGAATAGGGTTTGGTCTCGTAGGAGGTTGAAGAGTATGGGATTGGAGATTGAGGGCCTCGTGTATGTACAAGGTTAGAGGAGCAGGTTAGACTCCTCTAACTAGGGTATTTGAAGAAGCCCATAAAGGTTCGAGTCCCTCTGAATAAGCAAGCAATGAAAGCTCCCCTTGCTGTCATAGTAAATAGGGTGCTTGAGGAAGAAGTGCTCCTCAGTCTCAACCAATGTTGCACGACTCGGACTCGGCAAAGACTCGGTTGGCATATGACTCGTCGACTCGGGAAAGACTCGGGAAAGACTCGAGACAGACTCGGCAAATAGAAAAAAAGCTTAAAATATGGTAAATTTTAGGCCAAAAAATAAGGAAAGTACATCAATAACCATAGTCACACTTTATATTAATAGCAGATACCAATGTATTTGTGGGAGCACCATTGACATTAAGACTAATATTTATTATTTAAGCAAATAAATTCTAATTATACTATATTGAAACTTATGTAATTTTATCTTAATCGACATAAAATTAACTTTTTATATAAAAAAATTATATTATAAAAACATTTTCAAAAAATTAGCTTTCTATATAAAAAATTATATTATAAAAACATTTAACTTTTGATATAAAAAATTATATTATAAAAACATTTTCAAAATTCTATGGTATATGGAAACTTATAGAATTTTATCTCAATCAACTTAAAATTTTAAAATTAACTTTTTATATAAAAAATTATATTATTAAAATCAAAAAACATTTTTAAAACTCTGAATTTTGAATAATCAACATAAAATTAACTTTTTATATAAAAAAATATATTTTAAAAACAGTTTCAAAACTATGAATTTTGAATAATATTTATCACTACAAGAGTATTAGCAGCGGAATTTTCCTATCAGGCTATTCAGATGGCCTCCGCGAATCCAGATCCGGATCCCACCCCCACCTAGGAGGAATATGATTCGTTCATTTCACCAATTTGGGCTGTTCACCGTCCCAACTTCAATGACTTCTTAGACTCTGGGGGACGCGGTTTGCTACGCGGGCGGAACTATGAACTGGCGGGGCAAAGCACCTTCGTGCTGGAACAATGAACTGGAAAGGCAGGGGCTTGGTTTGAGGGCTTGCCGAAACTTGGCTAGTTGCTAGCTCTTGGGCTGGTTACCAGGCCACCTTTTCCTATTTCATTTACCATCTCGAAAGGTTTGATAGGTAAAGTCCACGGAATTCCGTTGATGAGTTGATGGCAGAGAATCACATTAATCATCCATATCAACGGTTGAGGATTTCTCACGATATTTGTTTTCATGGGGTGTCATAAAGTTTGGAGGGTTTAGGATTGCTTATGAAATTCGCTTCCATCGACAGTTAGAAAGTTTGGAAATGCTGCAAATGGTTGCAAATGGTCGAGAATCATCCCGCCCATACAGATTGACGTTGAAAATTACTCATGGGAAATAAATCCGCCAGAATTCAAGCAAACCATAAAAACCTTTGAACTCTGTTGTCATTTCCGCAAGTTTTTTTTGGGCGTCCATGGATTTCAGGCGAGTCCGACCGAGTCTCTACTGAGTACACACGAGTATTGGCGAGTAGATGAGTTTGTGCCAGGTTGGTGGTGAGTCTGCGCCGAGTTTGAAGCGATTACTCGTTTTGGGGTTTGACTCGGGTAGACTCGCGAGTACCTGCGAGTCCTTCCCGAGTTGTGCTTCACTGGTCTCAACCTCTTGTAGTTGGCATAGCTGACAATTCATGTCTGGTCGGTCAATCTGGTGGTTTGTATCTACCGGAAGTCTATGAGTGTCCACTTTGAATTGGCCTGGAGGAATGCAAAGAGCATGTACTCAAATGATGAGCCCATCCTTTAGCTCCAAGAAATGCTCATCATAAAAGGCCATTTTTTGGGATACCCCACTAGGAGGGTTAATCCAAGTAATTTGAATAAACTGCCTATATATGTCATCTCTAATGATCTTGTTCATCACCTGTTTGGTTGATAGGCAATGGTCGAGTGCATCCAAGGAAACACCGAAATGGAGGGAGGTCATCAATTTGAATGCCCACAAACCCTAAAAGATATGGAACCCTGCAAACCATCCTCAAGCTTGGCCCAATGGGCTAGAGAAGGCAATGGTCTCAAAAGAGTAGTAAGCCAAGTACAGGTATCGGTCTTGCTCCTTTGTCGAGTCGGCTAAGTCTCGGATACGATGTAGAAAATAGACTAGTTTGAACACCGTCTTAATTCAAAATTGTGGAGCCCCAAACTTTGATAGGATGATGTGATGAGGAGTTGTCTGCTTTTCTAATGATGCATTGGAGGAGAAGGGTTTGGACTCTATCAGCCGAGGCCCACTTAGACTTAAGTAACGAAGGTCCCCAGGTCATCTTTGAGCCATAACGAATAGTGGGTAGGATAAGGGAGTCCTATAGAGACATCTTGAATGAGATATCGTGAAGATGGTTACAAAAACACTGTCTCTCTAGAAGGGCCAAAGATCTTCCTTTAGATCGGTTCCAGATGAATTTACGCCCATTAGTACGGGTGAAGGTTGGATACTTTGAATAGGGGCCATTATAATTAGCTGGAGTGATGAGATGCCAAAAGATATTGGGTAATTCACAACACTCTTGTACATCCCTGTGCTTAAACTGCTCGTGAAATCCGTGCTAATTTCTGCCCGAGAAATCCTTATACAAATTGTAGCCACGCAATTCCTTCAATTCACTAAATCAATAAATAAAAAAAATTACAACCTCAATTCACGGCTTGGTCGGCTTCAATTCACTGTGTTTTTTAATAATTAAATTGCGGCTTCAATTCACGACATCGCGACTTCAATTCATGTCTTTAATCACGGCTACACAATGCAAAAGAAAATAGCAATACACAACGGCTAACTCTTAATTTGATGGCTAATTCTTAATTATAACGGCAACATGATGTAATACTTCACGAATTTGTAATCCGTGCGAAATTTTTGGGCTTGACACCTTGAATCTGCGACAGTGGCTTAGCTTCTAATCAATAGCAGTAATCTCTAATTTGCGTGGGCCTTGCACTTGTTCTTTACCTTAAATTTGAAGATCAAGTGCAAGAAGAAAGTGCCCATGAAATCTTTGCTCGTCTCAGAACCTTCTCGCGAAATTCCTGCATTGTAGCCATGCGGAGGAATAGGTTTTATAAATTTGCTTAGAGCGACCAGCTCATCCCCACCACGTAGTGGGGGTCACGAACAAAGTTGTAGGAGGCCTGAGCAACACAGAGGAGGACCTCTAGGACATGGCTTGTGGAAGGAGCTCGGAGTTCACAGAGCACGCGATCTGGGTTTGGGAGTTTGCGAACGGGGCAAGGGAGCTTAAGGTCAAGGTTCACCTGAAATTCAAATTTATCCTTGGAAAAATTTCAGAAATAGAAGTGAAGCATTAAATCTGAATTTTTGGGTGTTTGGTCACTTTAAATAGTAATTTCCAGATCTTAAAATGTGCAGAAAATAATTTTCAAAATTAAATCTAATAATCTAAGTGACTTCAAAGCCAAACAAAACCTCACATAAACATGTTAGATATGTCCTTGAATTATTAGTGAAGTTTTAGCATTTGAAACCCTTTCAAATATGAATTTTTTAAGGTTTTTAATGTTGCTGGAATTTATTGTAAAATTGCAGAAATAGAAAATGAAACATATAGCAAATTTAAAAAATTACCCCAAAAACTAGATGAAAAATTCAGAAAATTTCTAAAAAATTCAAAAAGAACAACAAATTATATTTGTATTTTTTCTTACTTGTTTATGTTTTATTTGGAATTTTTGCTACATTTTTATCTACTTTCTACCCTAAAATTAAATTGAATTCAGAAATTATCGTTGAAAGTTGAAGAAAAGACTAGTGTCTTCTAGATCCTTAGGCTCATGGAGTCCTAAATCTTCCCACTTGAGCCTTGTTTGATCTTATTGATCCACTTGGAAGGCATCAGTGACTTCCCTTCTGATTTCAGAACTATCTTCTTAAAAGTAATACTGGAAGTTCCATGCCTTCTTGCATCTAGCACAAGATATCACGAAGCTATGCTGGTCTCTTCTTGATCATGCATCATCTTTTGGTAGATCCTCTGGTTTTGTTAGTTCTACTATCTCGTCCTGATGGTCGGAAGGATGATCATTGTACTAGAGGGACACTTGTCATTTGGAGCTTCTTGCTCCTCACTATCAAACCATATGAGACCTTCTAGATTTGAAGGATACCGTCTTTGTCTTCTTCCTTGGCACATGGCTGTATGCTGGACAACCAAAGATCTACTTATGTTGACGCTGCCTCACGAGTCTTGTCTTTCCAATATCTAATGAGGACACTTGATTTGAGCATATTTGTCGTATTGGATATATTGCAGATCATTGTCTCCACAATTTTTTACAATGGACCTATTCATGACATAAATCTCCACAAGGGTTGACTAGTACTAAATTGTACAGTTATGCTATTCATCAATAAAACAACAATTCAAATTAAGCAAATACAACTTATTACACAAAGTATAAATTACTTATCTTTGCTTGTTTTTGTTGTCTCCCTCTTGATCTCTACCTCCTTGCAAAAATTCGTTGGTGTTTTTGGAAGTGTACCCTTCTTCATTGTTTGATCTAAAGGATTGATATTCTTCTTCATCAAGTCCCGAACTTCTTGGAATGTGCAGAAGTCATCTTAGGCCTTCATGTCTCTTTTAGAGAATCATACAGAGTACAAGGAGACATCGAAGGATGCCATTGTCATTGGTCTTCATTTGTATGAATGTACTAGATCCAAGATCCTAGTATCTACTATCATCGCTCAGAAAAGATCCCTTGGTATTCTTGCCAAGTGTATACCTTCATGTTCTACTTAGAAGTACTCTTTGCAATCTTCATCAAATTTGCCTTCTACTTTGGACACCATTTTGACAAAATTTGAAAATCCGATTTGGAAACCCTAGCAGGAGCTAGGTCAAAACTGTAATTTGCCTCCACAGATAGATGTGCTCTCCTAGGGCGTGCTCAATCCAATTCGTGGCCAGAAGAGTTCAAAACTGGAAGCCCTAGTTTCTTGATTCCAATAGAAATTAGGTCAAAATTGAAACTTCACGAAACAAAGATTTGCTTCGTGAGTTCCAAGATGCTAAGGTCGCCCTCCTAGGGTGAGTTCCAAGATGCTAAGGTCGAGCTCAATGTGTTGTTAGAAAGGTTCAAAACTAGACACCATAGATTCTTGACCTTGACATAAATTAGGTCATAATTGAAATTTCACAAAACTGAAATTTTCTTCCACATAAGTGCACCCTCTTAGGGCGAGTTCTAATGTGCTATTTTCAAGTCCAAACTGTAGAGAGAAGTGTCCATACTCTGAAGCCAGAGTTTTTGAAGTAGGGCACAAAAAACCTCTGGCAATGGCTTCTATTCAGAGCTGCTTTGATACCATGTTAATTTTTAATCAAATTTTCAATCCTTGATTATTATTTCACAATAATTCTTCAATCATTTATTTCATCCCACAATTTCATTGCACATCAAATATTTACTTGCAACAGAAAATAAAACAAGGATCACTAAAAATATAACCTTGCATAAGAGACGAAGATTTTACCTTGGGAAACCCAAACAGGAGAAAACCCAACAAACCTTTCTTAGAGGAAATAAATCCAATTTCAAGTACAATAACAAATATGAAGTTGAGCCCTAGCACAAGATGAGGTTCACCCTCCACAAGAAACCCTAACAAGGGTAGATAATCTTCCAAGAGATTAAGAAAATAAGAGAGCCCCAAAAATTATGCTTCATGCCTTTGCTAGGCCTTCTTTGATGGTGTGCACTTGTGGAGAGAAGAAGATGAGATGCATGAATGTGTCAGATGAAGTGTGAGAACACTTCTATTTATACTCTTAGTTGACTTGTTTTTCACTGTTGAAGCCGACTTGTACTTTTGTCTTCTAGGGCCAAGACCCCCCTTTTACTGGAGTATTTTGCCGTTCCTCGTCTTCAGCTTTCTTTGGGACTCCTTCAATGCTATCTAGGACTTCTTCAATGGATTGTCTTGACTTCTTTGGTTATTTCTTCATCATAGAAAAGTTCTCCTTGATTCCTCATTCCTCACATGCAGATCAAATTCTTCCATACAGCTCTAATGTTGATTTGACCCCATTCTAAAACGTCCCGGACACTTCTGAGATCTTGTCAATTTAACAATAGTCTTCTATCATAGAATAGATTACCCTGATCCCCATATATAATGAATGTCTTCCCGATGCTGCATACTGGAGAACATCAACAAACATAGCATTGTTACTCCTATTGAGCTTGAGTTGAGACCAATAAAAGTAGTCCTTGGATATTTTGAGTTCATCATTTGATGCAAGTCACCTTGATCCGTGTGCAATTATTGTTTTGCAAGAACCAAACCTGCATGTTTTGGTTCCATTGTTTTGCAGGGACAGATATTGCAACATTTGATGATTCATCTACTATTGATATGTTGGAACTTGAATCTGCATGGGGTGCTGATTCTTCAATTCTTGATTTGCAAAAACCATTTCCTGCACCTTTTGATCGTCTGACACCAGATTCTTCAACATTCACATCTCAGCTGCATCAACATGCTAATTATAGGGATTAAAGGTTTGTTGTTCTCCATTGAGGGATTGATGTTATGTTTTTCATACTTATCGGTGTGATAGTTGCTCTTATTAAGATTGAAAGCGAAGAGGCATATATGGCAAAACCTTTGATTGGTACCCATTACTAGGACTCATGGTGATTGGATTGACAATTGTTCATGGTGTCATTTGAGCTCATGTTTGACGACTTCATATTGACAATACAATTGTAGAGTTCTCAGCCCCCAGTTTGTTTGATTGGCTCAGGAAGCATTGTTTGCATTGTCAGCAGTTATGACAACCTTATTTTGTTGCTTCTCTTTGGCACATGTGCACAGTATGTTGGGAAGACCATCTTGTAAATTTTGGTGTGGAGCATTGTGGAGCCTTTTGACTGTCATAATCAGATGGTCAGGTTCTTGGTTTCCTTGCTTGGAACAATCTTCTTGATCTCTGAGATTGTTACCTTACTAACATATGATGTAGTCACTCGAAGCTTCTGCATGCTTTTTCCCATCTATGTCATTTTTTGGACATTGTTCTTTGTAGGATTATCAAATTTGAGTTACCCACTTAGACGTCTTGTGCATATGTTCTGTGACACTTGGATTTGAGTTGCCTTGTGTTTGCTTGACTGGTTCCAATGAGGGTCATGTGAAGTTTTTTTTAGAGGCTATAGTTTTGAATCAGGATTGTTTGTTTCCTTGGTTCTGCAGAGTTTCTTGTGAAGTTTTTTGGATGTTACAATTTTGCAGATTGACAGTTGAGTGTCCATTGACAGTTGTTTATGCTCTTTTTGATGGGAAGGATGTTGTTGGCATTGGTCAGTATTGTATTCCCTACCTAATTAAGCATTAACGGGGATTAATGTAATGTTTATTTGGCCATTTTTTGACCACATCTATCCCATCTATCCCAATTATTTGGTCAGATATTCTTAATGCCAACTTTATTTATTATGTTACCAAGGAGTTTGTTTGAGATATGTTTGCTAAGCTTGTGTTGTGTCCCTAATGGGCCTTAAATGCCATTCATTATCATACACTCCTAAGGTCATACACTCCTAAGTGGTCGCCTGTGGATCACACTTGATGCTAGTGGGTGCCTCCTAGGTGCTTCCACAATTCAAGTTTTGGTCCACATTATATGTGGTCATGATACCTATTTATAAAGAGGCCTAACACCTTTTTACAAAGCGGTCTAAAACTTGTTTGTACTTGTCTCACCTGAGCAATATGCCTCTATTGATATTGTCTTGAGAGGTACTTATCGTACTTAAACAATCCTTGTGTACTGAGTTATATTTCTCAATATGTTATTATTATCATTTCTTGGGTCTAATTATGTTAATCACACAACATTAGGGTATGCTTTTTTTTTAATATACCTTCCTAGACAGAGGCCCTGATTTCTTCAATCGAGGGCATATGTAAATCACATTTCTGTTCTGACATGTTTCTGACTGTTCAATGGCTGTCAAGGAGATGTCTGCTACTGCTGTTATGCTTTTTTGTGCCAAAGATTTATTATGCTTCTACAAAGCAACTCTGTAGATGTAACTGAAAATCTGCCATAAACAATGTCTGGTCCACTGGTCGAAAGATAAACTGCTGCAAGAATGTGTCTGCACAATATGTTTTCAATCTGCAGTCTCAAAATACATATGGTTACTGTACTCTGCTTCACCCGTTATGCTACCGTGTGTGTGCTGCTTCAGACAGGCATAAAAAATCTCTGGCCATCATCCTATGTATGAAATATGCTTGACTTGCTGCATGGGCCTTGTTTGTCAAGAGACTTCTGTGCATGCCATTGAACAGTTTGTTCTGTGTGCGATAGTTAATATTCTGCTTGTATGCTGCTATTGTTCCCTCAAATTTCTTCCTGGAGAATTTCACTCCATCATTGCCCTCGGATTTTTCATGATTCTGCAGTTTATAGTCTTTGTAGGTCTTCTGTGTGTAATTTTGTGGATCTGTTGTTTGTAACTCTGTGTTGTCCCATTGACCTACTTTTGTGGTCATCTGTTGGACATTAATACAATTATCTTATCTTATATAATCTCATCTGCCATTGAAGACCTGAATGATGATCAGGTGGTTTACTTTAGGTTGAGTATTGGTAGAGTTCAATACCCATGTTTTGCTAATTTGGCATCTTTCTTGATGGACGAAGCTGTAGAAATTTTAGGTTGGTTCATCTTAAAAGAATTAGATTTTTTTATTAACTACAGGGGGTAAATAAATTGACTTGTGTTTTACTGGGCTTGTGTTCACGTTATGAGTATTTTGTCAAATCATTACAGGTTACTATATCTTTGAAATTCTGTATTGAATTCTTTGGCATTCATTGCACCTTATGCTACAAACCATTTTTAAATTGTATTATAGGCCCACTCTACCATAGGATATTATACCAATAATGTGACCTATTGCAAATGTAGTACTTCTAAATGTTTATGTTAACAAGTATATTATAGATTAATGGTGAACAGTTTCAAGTTCATTGCTCTCACATGCTTATGAAATGTTCAATTTAAGTTCTATCTAGTCTTTTATTTTGATTTTGATTTGTTTTTTAGAAACCAATAAACCCAATGTATTCAATTTAAGGTATTGTATTTATTTATTTTTTGGAAATCCTGATTTTGCTGTAAGTATATTTTGAACAAATTGGGAATTCACTACTGCTACAATTTCCATTGGTCTGTTTATGTCCTCGCTATCTACAGAAGCAGTGAAGATGCATTCCTACCAAAGCATTGATACAATGCTATCAAAGTCTTCTAAGTCCAAGTCAACTCCCAAGTTTAACTGTGTGCATTTAGACAACTCAGACGGACCAGCTCCTCAGAGTTTGACTTGGCTTAGAGTCACACTCATGATCCCCCAGGAGAATAGGGTTTCCTTGCACCTATGCCGCCCCCTGGATTGTACAGCCGGTTCCGATCATGGAGATTGAGGGCTCCGACAGTGATTCAGTACCCTGGTTGCCCCCCTCGCCATCAATCATCAGGCCATGAAGATGTTGACCTCATCTTCATCTCTCTCTCTCTCTCTCCCAGCTCTGGGATGTTTCCAGTCTCGGACTCTCACTCTCACTTTGTATCACCGCACCCATGATACTGTTATATATTGTTAACCTTAGTGATTTCTCAGTTTAGTTAGAGACTTATCTATGTGGCACTTTTTCTTTCGCTTTCTTTTCTTGTCTCTAGCATTATCTAGGAGTTGTTCTTGCACTCCCATATTGTACTCATACATGATGCATCTTTTAGTCCATTTGACCTACTTTTATGGTCCTTTGTTGGGCATTGATAAAATTATCTTATCTTAATCATGATTATGACTCAGAGTCACAAGTCAAATGTTTGGCAGTCTGTCTATAAAAGGAAAAAAACAAAATAAATGCTTATTTTACTTGTTTTTTGGATTCAATTTCATAGTAGACAATCAACAGGCCTGCCAATTGTCACAATTGTCCAGAATCAGTGGTGTTCTATGTAGTATCATCTATGTATTTTGAAATGAGTTATTATTGAAAATTTGCATAATTTGGACATAAAAGTGATACTATTTTTCTTCTAAAATTTAGTGTATTTTTCTTTATTTTTAAATATCAAAAGCCAGTTCCTATGTTTCTTCCAAATTTGAATCAACTCTTATTCTTTGGTCCGAGCAAGTCATTCTCCAAGTTGAGACAGGGAACTTGTATCAAAGCCTTCTCTAGCTGTTTTTTAGTAAAACGTTGGTAGCAAAGTTACATGAACCATGGGTGCAGACTGGAATTGGCATACAATTCTGGTGCAGGAGCAACTGCTGCCCAAAAAATAGGAATAATTGAATCAACACCTTAATTTTTTAAAAATATATATTTATAAAAAAATTCAGAGTTGTTCATTCATATTCAATTCTCATACATCAGTCAGAAACTATTTCAGATTTCATATTCATCATTAAATGCTTCATACTAAAAAATTATACAAAATTCATATTCATTTAACATACTGAATAAAAGATTTCAACAAATCTTCCAAATGAGAGTGCTGCTGTGCCAAGAACACGCTTCAAATGTCTGTTGTTAGGTTGTGACCGTGGTGTTGCTCTCCAATTGCTTACAAGTTGTTCCTGTTATTGCTCTCAACCTCGCAATTTGCAAATAAAAATATTAAAATAATATTGTGGGGTATGCATTAGGCTTTCTAGCGTCTATGTTTTCTTCCATTGCTGGTGCCCTCCCCACCCTCTTTCACACCAACATTCCTTCGTATTCTTTTCTGGCTTTGTGTTATTATAGGCATTTTTTATTAGAATTAAGGGAGGATACATTCCTCTGCCTAGAAATGGAGATCCATCACATACACAAAACCCACGTTTCTGAAATTGTTTGGCGAAGCTGAGATTCCAGTTCATATTGGGAGTGGGAGTGGCACCCTGTCTAGTTGGTTCTGGTAACTAGGTTGCGTGTGTCTTGACATTAGCCCTTATTCATGGCTTTGCACAGTCTCAGTGAGCATTTAATTCCATTCTTCCTACTAAAACCTCTAGCACAAGTTAAAATCCAAGTGCTTCGTGTTCTTAACCTAGTTCATGACCATGGAGAGGAATTATATTATTGATCCCACTGCCAATAACATTTCAACTGAAGCTATGTCAACTGGTTTGTTTTTTCTTTTAATTGTGTAAGATACTTGCAGCTATTTGCCCTACTTGCCTTTCCCCTTTCAGTACTAGGCTGACAATAAAATTGTCTGTCACATGTTCTTGTTCTTCATCCTAACTCTTGCCCTAGAAAGGCCATTCAGTTTTAGAGAGGCCATATTTGTTGCAGGCCTTCCTACACATGGTCGACCAAGTGCCACAGATTTAAGCATATATTTTTAGTTTTTACTGAGGAAAAAACTTTGTGCCTTTTCTTCTTGTCTTAAAAATATTCATAGCCTAATGACAAAAACCTCTAGAAACCATCCACAGATGCGAATCCTTTCTAGTCAAGATTAAAAGATTGAAATGGAAGATTCGGAGGATAGGATATCCTCCTTATAATATACCTTTGAATATTGTTGCACTGATAATATACCTTTGAATATTGTTGCACTGATAATATACCTTCCTGAAGAGTGGGTGCAACTTTGGAAAGTGAGCCAGCTTTTGAGTTGAAGATTCTATAGATGTGAGTGAAGGCGATTTGATCAAAGTGTGATTTTATTTCTAGTACTCTATTCATGACAGGTTCTAGAGCCAAGCTAGTGATCTGACACTTTCCATTATCCCAGTCCATGAGCATTTTTGAATCTCCTAGAGTCTGGATGCAATTTTTAACAGAACCCATAGTGCAAAATATTCAGCTCTGTTGTTTGTTCCCAGACCTGCCCCATATTTTAGCAGGAAGTGATGTTGTTTAGTAATATGAAGAATGGCCCCAGCTCCACAGACAATTGGTCTACCTTGGCAGAGGTTCCACCAAAAGAGCCCCAAGGAAAAGTGAAATCTATGGATGGTTCTTGAGTGTTTGCAGTTTGTTGTTTTGGCTCTTTCCATTATTCTTGATAAGACATTCTAAGGCTGTGTTACCTGACCAATTGACAAATCTTTTCGTTCAAAAATCATCTTGTTTCTAGCTAGGCAAGGCTAACAACACAGAGCATGGCTTTGTTCTGTGATTTTTGGCTAAAATGTGTTTAATGCAGCACTCAAAACAAATCCAAGAGGGTATTTTTGTCCCAGGCTAGTGAACAATTGTGAGACTGTAGCATCTTTTTCAAAACAGAGCTTGAGAAGTGAGAGGAGACAAAAAGATGGTGGACAGTCTCATTATCTGTCTTACATATGACACACCTGCTTGACCCATTCCAATTTCTTTTCTGCCAGTTATGTCAAAATCTTATTGGATAAAGCTAGCCAGAGAAATATTTTTGTTTTCAAGGGACTTTCAGGCTTCCAGATCAAACTCCACCACAATCCCTTTTCCTCAGTATTGGCTTCATCTATCTTGGCTTCATATCCTAGCTTCACAGTTAAGATTCCCATGGCTTTTTTTTAGACCACTTTAGCTCATCATTGGATTAATATAATGACACTGATTCAGTAGAGCAATATAATGAGACCATTCAGCTATCAATTCACCCTATAGATATATTTCTGTTGATTTCAATCCTTGAGCCCATCCGCGATGAAATCCTGGAGTGGCTACATCTGAAAGTCTGGTAAAACCCTGTTCATGCAACCTCTCAATCAAAACTGGGGAGAGCCTGTAGTTACCATTACATCCAATCCAGGGATCCTCGCCCATTTAGGATATATTAGGAATAGGAAACCAAATTATTTACATAGGAATGTGACCTGGACAGGAGCATGAATAGGCTAATTAGTTGGTTGAGTAGAACCAAAAAATAAACTGACTTGTAAAACCAAATGTAATGATTTCCTAGATGTAATTCTTATGGTAAATTATTGAAAAATTGAAATGAAATTATTCATCTCACTGGCGTATATTGTTTTCTATTTTGCCATGTTTTTTTTCTCAGATATTTTTTCAGAGCTGCATATTGTTGGTTGATAAACTGAATATGTTGATTTTTTTTAAAACAAAGTGTCAGAGCTAAAGTTTTGTTTTGCAACGTAACTAAAGAACCACAGTGAATTTTTTTCTAAGAGTTTGAATTGCAACAACATGGCGATGCTTGTTGCAGCATAATCTCAGAGGTTTGCGGAATGATTTGATGGTACTGGGTTTCACCTTTGGAAACTCAGATTGAAAATGTTTTTGGGCAAAAACATTTTGGGATTGTGGAAGGGAAGATGAAGAAGCTGACGTAAAACAAAGATGGGATAAACTGGAAGGCTAGAGAGTGTAAATCTTAGATAATTTTAAGAGTTTAACGGTAATGTGATTTTGTATGCAAGTTGTGCAAATCACATGTAAGTACCAGATTATACCTACAATGAAAGCTTTTTCCAGATGAAGATGCAGAAAATACAGAGAATGGGAGAGCCTGCATAACCAATTTAAGTCCCTTTAGGGATCAATGACAGAATGCGGATTAAATGTTTTGGATGTGGGTATTTTAGTGTAATTCTTGTGAGCTTACACAATTTTTATGAAGGATTAATCGTAGATTTGGGATCTTCTTTTATAACTTTATAGAAGGTAATTCCAATTCAACAAGAGTTAAGGGTGATCCTTGTCAACAACGCAAAAACCAATTTCTTCAATGAATAATCAGGGAAAAAGGACAAAAGGAAAAATAAAGTTCGTTTTCAGTGTGGAAGGCCATCACAAGAAAATATTGCTCTAATTGCCGAGGAGGAAAGGTAGGAGTTTGTTTATTCTGTTATATTCGTGCAGAAAAAACTATTGTAATTTTATTCATGGACAAAATTAAATATTGCAGATGCTAAACAGTATTTATAAATGCCTTCAGTTCTGTAATGCTATCATCTCCCCCAAGCCCAAAAAACAGATCATATATCCTCTTAAAACGAGGGATCCCCAGCTGACAATATAATTTTTATCGTCAAAGTTTGTCCATATCAGACCAAATTAAAACTAAATTAGAACAGAAGCTCCCCCCCATAATCAGAAAAATAACTTGAAAATCAGAACTAGAACCATGATAGCCATAAAGAGAAAATTAAAAGGATGGACAATTGCTGATGCTTATGTTGGAACTTATGCAACTTTAGAAGATATTCTTATTGTAACTCCTACGTGAGATTATACCGATGTAACTACTCATGTAAACCCTAGGGAAAGATCTGAAAAGAAAAAAAATAAACATAAAATTAATTTGTATTTACCCAAGGCAGATCGAGCCCAGTAAAAGTAGCATTACACAGATTCACAACAATCCGCTTAGACATAAAAGGTGCGCTACAACTGTCTAGGAGAGTATTTTTTTGGGGTTACATTCACGAGAGATATTTTCCCTCTCTCTCTCTTCTCTCCGTTCTCAGAAGATTATTATCTCGATACAAAGGTTTGTTGGGTTTTTCTCGATTGGGGTTTCCAGGATAAATTCTTGTGTTATTTGTTTTTGTGCTTTGTTTTTCCTTCCAGAGATCCTATTGTTTACTTGCAAATAAGATATACTGTTATAATCTTGTAAAAACTAACATGGTATCAGAGCAATTCTAGAAGAGGTCGTTGTCGGAAGCTAGGGTTTGACCTTCCAAGGCCTTACCTCGTCTCTTCAGCAGGAAAAGATATTTGGAAACTTCGCTTTAAGGGAGGTACATATTTTGGTGAAAGAAAATCCAAATTATGAGAAGCTTAATTTTTTACCTAATTTTGCTGTTGCAGAAAGTAGGGTTTCAAGTTTCGTGCTAATCAAGCCACTGCCTTGGCTCAGCCTCACCTCTCCTCATCTTGCCTTGACAAGATGCATCTATTTGTAAGGTTAGTTTCTTCAAATTCAAAATTTCATTTTGACCTAACTCTTGCTAGGGTTTTTGGTTCAAATCCCCAGATAAGATGATTGGATTGAAGGTTGAAGATCGTCTTGATGGGGCTACCAACTTCATATCCTGGAAGCCTATGGTTCTTCTCATTCTAGAAGAACACGATTTCTTAGAATTTGTCAATGAGAAAGTTCCAGAACCAGAAGCGGAAGAAGCCAAGTCCCAGTGGAGGAAGGGTGATGCGAAAGCAAGAAGGATTTTGGTGGACTCGGTCAAAGACCACTTGGTTTCACAAATCTCAGAAAAGACGACAGCTAGAAAGATGTTCAAAACCTTGAAAAAGTTATTTGAACACAATAACATCAATGTGACTCACATTGAGAAACAAAATGTCAAATATGAAGATGACTGAGTTCAAAAACACCGTCTCATATTTCATGAGGATCACCGCACTACGGGACAAGCGATGGTCCAGTGGAGACAACCTTGGAGAAAAGAAGCTTGTCATGACCACCCTGAATGGTATTCCATCATCTTGGGAGTCTTTCATCCAAACCATAAGTGGATGAACCAAGTTACCCAATTTTGACAAATTATGGGCAGACTACACTCATGAAGAAACCAGGATTGTAGTAAGACAAAGACTCCATGGTTCTCAAGTTGAGGAGAATCAAGCCTTCATTACTCATGCCAAGAATAAGGGAAAAGGGAGGAAATTTCACAAACATAAGCACCAAGCTAGGAGACCAAGTCCTTCACACGATCACAAGGAGAAAAAGAAAGACTAGTGTAATAGGTGTAAGAAATATGGTCACTATGCAAGCGAGTGTAATAGTTCAAGCAAGAGGAGGCATAATACATATAGCTTCAACAATTGATGTGGAAGATGGTCATCACCACAAGAAACAAATAAATGATTATCATACATAATTCTTATTCATATAAGCTTTACTAGGTACTGTTCCCACCGCTAGTGATACGTGGCTCATAGATAGTGGTGCTTCCAAGCATATGGTTGGTTATAAAGAAAACCTTTCAGAAGTAGTTGAGAAAGAATCCCATCTCTTTGTTGTACTTGGAGATGATGCCAAATACACTGAAAGGATTTGGATCTACCTCTCTTCAGTTAGAATCAAATTACTTATTACATCTGAATGATGTTCTATATGCACTTGGTATGAAAATAACCCTCGTCTCCATCTCTAGTTTAAGAGACAAGGGATATAGAGTGACATTTGTAAATTGAAATGTGCTAGCATGAACACAACAAAAGTGATCAACATAAGGGAGGAAAGGCTGTATCGTCTCACCACTCTACCAGCTCAATCATTAGTCCATGATTCCACGAACATCAATGAGCTATGGCACATAAGACTAGCTCATCTAAACTATCAAGCTCTTTCAACTTCAAGGAACATAGTGACAGGTCTACCAATGATTCATGTAGACCACGATGGTGTATGTAGAGGATGTGCACTTGGTAAGAATATCAAGGGTTCTTCTCTGAAAAGTGAAATCCAAAGGAATAATGGATCTAATCCACTCTGACAGTAACTTCATTGGGTGGTTACAAATACTGTGTAACATTTATTGATGAACACTGACAAAAGACGTGGATATACTTCCTCAAGACCATGGGATCCGAGGAAGTACTTGGTAAATTCAAAGAATTCACAGCACAACACGAGAATCTATGAGGAAGAAAGATTAAGATCTGGAGATCAGACAATGGTGGAGAATATACTTCTATAGAGTTTAATGATTTCTACAAGGAAGCAAGAATTAAGAGGGAGTTCACAGTTCCATATAACCCTCAACAAAATGGGGTTGCGGAAATGAAGAACCGAACAATTGTGGAGTCAACCAAAGCCATGATGCATGACCAAAATCTACCAATTTCTTGTGGGCAGAAGCATCCAAGACAACTGTTTATGTTCAAAACAGATGCCGTCATAAAATATTGATGAACATGACTCTGGAAGAAAACTGTGCATCTAACAGCAAATTCCTACAGGATTGCATACACCAATATTCAGAATTTTGAAAATGGAGAACCGTGCATCTACAGTCTCGGTGGACCATACTTTTGGATTTGATATGAACTTTATTGGATTTAATATGATCTTATTTGGATATGATCTAATATTACTTGGTTCAATATTTTAGGTTCATGAGCTTTCAATACTGCTTGTCGTTGTTTTCATCAATTTTGGTGTGAAGAAACAAGTACCGCAAGTCTCCTTCAAAATTGTTGATGGGGATTTGATTTCATTGCACACTTTTGGATCTGATATGAACTTATTTGGACTTGATATGATCTTAGTTAGATCTTATATGATATTATTTGGTTCAAATTTTATATTCCAAGAGCTTTCAGTCATACTTGTAGCTGCTCTCACCAATCTCGGTGTGAAAAATCAAGTATCTCAAGTCTTTTTCACATTTGCTGCTGGAGATTTGGTGTTATTTTCCTCTTATGAGGTTGTTGATATTTTATTTTGTGAATCATCAGTTATTTTTGAAGCTATATCAGATTATGGAGTTGAAGCATTCGCTCTCCACAATCCCAGGGCTTCTCTACCTTTGGTCACATGCAAGGATAATTTTTGGGGCGAATTTTAGCCCAGTGGGCTATTTTCCTCTATTTTCCTCCCCAAAAAGATTCGCCATTTTGCATTTTTTAAAGCCCTGTTTCGCCCAAATTTGATGGGGTAAATTTTTTCACCCTAAAAATCGCCAAATTATTATATAAACAATATAAAATCTTTGTAAATTGAAATATTTAAAAAAAAATATCGATAATCATTTTATAGTTGGCGTTTAAATAATTGGTAATATTCACCAACATTTATAAACTTTTAAATAAGTAACGTTCCTTAAAATCATCCTTGGTCACATGCTCATCTCTTCACAGAACTAGTAAAGAGGAAGACATTCTGCATCCGGCTGGACACTTGCTCCTAACACTTGGGGTTGGTATTACTACCACTCATTGTTTGCTGTTCAAGGCTACAACATATCAATTGCTTGAGTGTTTTTCACATGGTTTGAATCCTCAAGAGCCTTTTTTATCTTAATAGTTGATTTCAGTTGCTCTACATGGGTCTCGTTTTCATCCAGCGTCTATTTATATTTTTGATTTAGTTGAGCATATTCTTCTTCTTCTAAAGAGTAAGATTCCTCCAAACATAATAATGGAGAAGTTCTACATCCCAGGCCCCAAGATACTTGTGCGCAGAACACCATGCATGCTGCTTCGCTACACCACAGAGATGAAGGTTGCAACAACATATTTTTAAGTTTTCCAAAATTGAATCCTGATTTTACCTGCTTAGTTAGAGGGGGGGATTTTTCTCTGTGTGGTTTTTTCCTCGGTTCCTTGAATTAAGCAGTTATTTTGCTTTAGCTGTAATGGGTGACCTATGGTCTTCGTTACCAAGGCCCATAAATTGTCCATGTTAGCGTTCAGGGGGGTGTTAGGATTATAATCCTCCCTTGTCGAATTTGGTCAATCATGACTAAATTAGGAGTCTTTCAGTCTAAATTTAGGCACTGGCATCATTGGGTCCACATGGCCTAATTATGCCACATGTACCTGTTACTAGAGTGTGGGGAACACTATTTGTGGCTAACTGCGACTTACTGCACTTGCATGCATCATTTTAGGAGCCTCCTAGACCAATCCCTACAATTTAGGAGCCACTGGGAGTGCTAGAACCAACCTCCTTCAGTTGAGTTCAGTTAGTGACTAGTTAAGCCTAGTTAGGAGTCAGTTACATCCAGTTAGCGCCAGTCATTGATTGATTGCATGTGTCAAAGCGCAATTCCTCACCTATCATATTCAATTATGCTAGTTAACTGATTCTAATTGACTGGTGCATTGATTGAGGCAACTGGGGCTAACTAGTTGAGCTTCGATAATGATTTAGACATGTCTGGTTATTCATGCAGTTAGGTAGAGTCAATCAGTTCGAATTCCTCTCTCATGCATTCAAATTGAATGGTTATTAATACCAATGTATTACATTGTAATTTTTATCTAATTACTTTTGATTAATGAAAGCATTCACAGTTGCAAGCCATTTTTGCACTGTTTCATTCTTCAATTACTGAGTAAAATTGTCTGATATATTCTGTGAGTTGTGTGTTGATCCATAGATCTATGTGCTCAATTTTATATTTTTTCCTTTTCTAGATATTCATTTTTTCACTGCCTTGGCTCCTTTTGAAGCTTCTCGTTTATTCACGTGTTTTCTGTCTTGGTCCAACTCATCTAATGCCTAACTAGATTTTCCAACTATGCCACTTTTTAAAAGATGCCTTTCATAATAGAACCTCCACTTTCCTTCAGTTCGATCTTGTTGATGATATCGAGCATATAGACGTGGAGAAATAACAACTAGTTTAAGAAATGACCCTTAATTGAACTTTAGTTGGATATTTTGTGTTGATCTGACTGATATGAAATCGTAGGGATACGTTGAATTTTATTAGCAAAATGAATTTTAAGCAAGAATCCAAAATTATAAAAAAGAATATTGAGATGGACAGATTAGGGGGGGGACCTAGTATTGGAATTTGATTTTCATTCTAAAGTATAAGCCACACTACATTGTTGAACGGTAAAATTTTAAACAATTTTTTTTTTATGACTAATGATATAAATTCCTAAAATGTCACTCATTGTAAAATGTTTTGTTTAAAATTTTACTCTTTAACAATGAAGTGTGGCTTATACTTTAGAATAAAAGCCAAATTCCAACAACAAGCCTTCCCTATTTTGTCCATTTTAGTAATTTTTTTTTATAATTCTGGATTCTTACTCATAATTCTTCTTGTCCATAAAACTGAGCTCTATATAATTTCAGATTAGATAAATTGGCACAACGTGTCCAACTGATGCTCAGTTAAGGCTTTTTTGTTAAACTAGTTGTTATTTCCCCACATTTGGATGCTTTGTATTATCAACAAGATCGAATTGAAGGAAAGTGGAGGTTTTGTTAAGAATTAGATCTCTTAACATGTGGCGTAGTTGGCGGATGCGGTTGGGTATGGGGTGAGCTGGATAAGGATAGGAAGCGCGTGTAGAAACAATAAGCTTCGAGAGGAACTTGGAAGCCAAGGCGATGAAAGAAAGAACTATAAAGGTCTAGAAAGGGGAAAGAAACTAAGAACTTCGCATGGGAACAAGGAGTTAAAAAAAGTGTTTAGTTTTAGAAGGGTTGACAAGGGAGCCAAGCACATGAGAGATGGATTGAATTATAGCAGTGGATTGAATTACTGAAATTATGAGGCGAAGTCACGATTTGAACTATATTTTATAAGGTTAAAATCCATTTTCCCTCTTTCACGGGTTTCATGGGGTTGACGATTGGATTTCTCATTGTTTTAGGTTTAATAAATAGTGGACTAATGTATTAAAATAAAAAACGACTTTCTATATTAAAAATTCGCCCACCATTTTTTTGCGATCCCTATAACTTCGCCCATGGCCTAAATTTCTCCCCTAAAATTATCCCTGATAATTGTTTCTCCATGCCCATGTACCCCACTTGCACTGAGCTCTAGCGAGGACATCGTTTAACAAAAAAGCTGAAGAGTAGGTCGTTTTGAGAGTTTCCCTTTGGAATTCCTGGGAATTGAAACTAGAGGTTGTAACGAGAGCTTTACTCTCGAATTTCTGGGAATTCTGGGAATTGAAACTAGAAGTTGTAATGAGAGCTTCACTCCCGAATGTCTAGGAATTGAAACTATAGGAACCAATGGCCCACTTCAACCACACCGTTATCTGAACAAGACCGTATGCCCATTTGTCAACACTTTGACTACCCAATGTTCCCATCACTACGCTGATTGACACGATCCATGCCACATCTATAGCTACAACAATTGACACACTTGACTCGAATTTGGTATTGAACTTTTTTCGTCATTTTGTGATGAGAAACACTGGGAGTAAAACTGGTGAATCCAGGGTACAAATAGTCATTATGGATAACGCTTGAAAGATTTTGGTGGCACTTCTTTTTTTTTGTAATGAAACACACCCGAGCATTGAACATGTATGTTACCAGGGACATGAACAAAGATGTACCAAATGTTGCGAGTATGACAAGTATAGACACACTGGGTGGCGAGGCAGTATCATATCTATCTTCACCTTCAAATGAAATTAATAGGATCCAAACAAAAGAGGTAGCAAAATTGACAAAACCGGTGAAACCGTTTACTTTATAGAATCCACGAGTGCTAAACTTCAGCAGTTAGTAAACCTGCTTGTTCTATGTGTCACAATGGACACTAACTCTCGTTACAAATGGATTGGCACAGGGTCGAAATCATTTGTATTCCACCAGGTGATTTCTTACCGTGCTCCTCGCAATAAGAGCGCTAGAGAAGCCATCTACTTGGAACTAAAGAAACAGTAGAAGACAAATTGACATTTCTATGAACTTAGTGAAATTGACAGTTTAGAGTGTCAATATACACCATTCTACCCTTCATTTTCACAAAGCTCATAGAAATGTCAATTTGCCTTCTATTGTTTCTTTTGTTCCAAATAGAATGCTTCTCTAGCGCTTTTATAACGAGGAGCACTGTAAGAAATCACCTGGTGGACTACAAATGATTTCAGCCCTGTGCAAATCTATTTGTAACGAGAGTTAGTGTCCATTGTGACACAGAGCATAAACAGGTTTGCCAGCTGCTGAGGTTTAGAACTCGTGCATTCTATAGAGTAAATGGTTTCACTGATTTTGTCAATTTGGCTACCTCTTTTGTTTGGATCCTATTAATTTCATTTGAAGGCGAAGATGGGTATGATACTTCCTTGCCACCCAGTGTTTCTGTACTTGTTGTCATACTCACAACATTTAGTAGATCTTTGTTGATGTACCTGGTAACATACTTGTTTAATGCTTGGGTGCGTTTCATTAAAAAAGGAAGGAGTGCCACCAAGATCTTTCAAGTGTTATCCATAATGACTATTTGTGCCCTGGCTTCACCAATTTTATGTTAGACACTGAGAGGGGGGATGAATTAGTGTGAAGCCAATTTTAAAACTTTTCTTAGCTTGTCACAGTTAACTACCAATTCATCATTCTACCAATCTCATAATCATTTCATAAACATATCATAAGCATTTGAATCATCAAGAACCATAACACAAATATACCTTTATTACCGGATGTGCAACTAGGACATCATAACCATCAATAAGTCTAGGGTATTATCACAATTTGTAGAATAGCATACATACCTTCAAACTGTTTATTGTTCATACCTTGTACATCATCAAGGTATGCATCATATCATAGGGTTTGCACCATTATTCATTGTTTGTTCTCATCACATAAAGGTCTGCTCTCATCATTATCTCTGAGTTGTGTCACCATTAATGCTATGGATGACCTTCAAAATCCCGACTATTCAGGCATGTCAGAATGGGATTGTTTCTCCTTCATGAAATTCGTGACTGTATGAATGTACCATGGAAGGCCTTAAATCAAACTTGGACTGTTTGTGTCTAGCTGCAAAGCATAAAGATTAAACCCAATAGATACACCTTCTCCTTGAAAATTCAGATTGTTTACATGCTGAATAAAACCTTGAAATTTGGGACTGTTTAGCCTGCAATTTCGGAACTCGTGTGTGCTTCAAAACTCAAACTGTTGCAATGATAAAACCCCAAAAGAAATATCTTTGTGGAAGAATTCAGAGCTGCCTCAGTCTGCAAAATTTTGGGACTGCTCCTTCACCTTAGTCCATCATTGCATGAATTCGACATTGTTGAAGATTAAAAAGGATGTTGTTGTTCCCCCGAATTTCCTCATTTCACCGAATTTCCTCTCTGTAATTCAAGACTGTTATACACCCCTGTAAAAAATCAAAAGATAAAAAGGATGTTGAAACACAGACTGTTGTTCCCAACTTTGGGACTGCTCCAAGCTCACACTCCTCTGCTGCTGAGTTTTAACAATGCCTCAGTCTTCACGAATTTTCGTCAATCACTGCTCCTCCTTAGCGAGTTTTTCCTCAGATTGTTAGCCAGCTCACTTCACTTCATTATATATAATTTTGTAGAATCAAGCTTGTGTTTATATACACATTTGAGTTGTCCACGTCCTTGAAATTAGGGTAGACTTCAAAAATGTATTTGTTATTTGATTATTATTTTATTTTTGTTGCCCTTTTGTCTTACCATTTCAATGGTCATCATAAAGTAAGTGTATGCTCCATGTTTGTCCACAAACCACTTAGGTCACCACAAAATAGTCAATATTAGGGTCATTTGTAGCCATCAAAAGCAAGTGTGTCCTCCATTTTACCATTTAAGGATTTCATCAAGTCACTAGGGCTTCCAAGGGCATGTCATGTGCAAGAGCGTGCTTCCTTTAAAGTTTGTGGGCTTCAGAACATAAGATCCACGTTAGTCAACAAGTACAAGAGGGCGTCTTCAACAAGATTGTCATCATCTTCAAGGTGGGCTTCTTTAACATGGTTGTCATCATCAAACGCTTCATCAAACCCTCAAGAGGGACCATGCATCATCAACAAGATTCCAAATGTGTCCAAGTGCCATGTTCTTCATGGTCATGTCCTTCTTGCCATGTCATCATCGAAGTGCCATCATGCCACCATATAAGTGGGTGCAAATACTTCCTCATGCCCTAGAACCATTTCCAAGGGTTCTAAGACCCCATGAACCTTCAAGAATGCAAGGACCATCAAACCACTAAGTGAGGGCGCTTCATGGGCTTCTTCAACCACCTTAGCCATGCACAGGGACCTCTATGGTCAAGATACATCAAGACATCACATGTGGGTTTGCCAGACCTTCTCTCGGGGACCCATGACATCATCATAGCATGAATGACCACAGAATGGGTCATTAATGCTTCTTCCACCCATCTAGGGCTTCTCCAACATCCATTAAGGCTTCAGGACCATCTCCAGGGTCTTCAGCAACATCAGCAGGGTCTTCAACATCTTCAGCAAGGTGGTGGCATCAAGATCCAAACTTGTGGTTACAAGGACCTTGTCAACTGGGTACATGGTGCTTCAAAGCACAAACCCACTCTGTAAGAGATCAAGGTGATCAAGGCACTGTAGGTGGAACTTGGTGGCATCAATGACATCCTGTGGGGCCACTGCAAGTCCATGTTGGCATCAATGACAATTTCATCAACATTTTACTCCCAACGTTTCTCATCACAAAATGGAAAAAGAAGTTCAATACCAAATTCGAGTCAAGTGTGCCAACTGTTGCAGCTATAAATGTGGCATGGATCGTGTCAATCGGTGCAGTGATGAGAATAGGGTAGTCATAGTGTTGGAAAATGGGCATATGGTCTTCTTCAAATAACTGTGTGGTTGAAGTGGGCCATTGGTGCATATAGTTTCAATTCCCAGAAATTCGGGAGTGAAGCTCTCGTTACGACTTCTAGTTTCAATTCCCAGAAATTCGGGAGTGAAGATCTTGTTATGACCTCTAGTTTCAATTCACATGAATTCTAGAGTGAAACTCTCGATACGACCTACCTTTTTGTTAAACGCTCTCCTCGCTGGAGTTCGGCGCAAGTGGGGTCCGTGGGCATGGAGAAACAATTATCAGGGATGGTTTTAGGGGTGAAATTATAGGGGTCACAAAAAATGGTGGATGAATTTTTAATATGGAAAGTCGTTTTTTAATTTAATACATTTGTCCACTATTTATTAAACCTAAAACAATGAGAAATCCAATTGTCAACCCCATGGAACTTGTGAAAGAGGGAAAATGGATTTTAGCCTTATAAAATACAGTGCAAATCGTGACTTCGCCCCATAATTTCGGTAATGGGGATGATTAGCGAGTTGGTTTGCCTCGATTTTTCAATAATGGTGGCAAATAGCATTTAGTTTTCCCTGGATTTATGGATCATAGGGAAAATGAGAGTTAGTTCGCCCTCGATTCGAGGTCATTGAGCAATTAGTTAGTTCCCATCCTTGGTCGAATAGTCCCACGTCTTTTGATTTTTGTTAATGGAGGACCAGAGGTTTTAATAGTAAATGAGCATCGAGGAGTTTGAACTACAAGGGTTCCAGCCTCCAAGGTTTCAAATTTAATGGCAGACTAGAGGTTTCAGTAATAAATAAGCATTAAGGAGTTCAAACTTTAGGGGTTTCAGCTTCCAAGAGTCCAAATTTGTTAAATGAAGAATATTTTTACTCCAAAATGGTCTATATTAAAATGATCTATACTCCAAAATATTAGTAAAATGGGGACGAGTTTGTACCTATATAATACCGCAAGAGTCAACATGAAGCTTGAGTTCGATTACAATTTGAATCTTGGCAATGCCTCGGTGGAAATCATTTTGACAGTGGCTAAGTGGAAAATATCTACATCTGTTGAAGTTCATTGGGGTCTGTAGTCTTTATGGAGGTTAGTTTCTCCTGTTAAATTATTTTTTCTCTAGTAGAAGGTGGTATACAAAAACTATGAGTATAATCCATTGCTAATGAAGTATTTGAGTTTTTTTTTCAAATATTTTTGGCAAATAACCGTTTTATGTGTAAGTTTTAGAGAATATAACTTTACAGTTTTATGTATAACATGTAATGTTCTGTTATTGATAAATAGGGAATTGAGTGAGGACATTTAATACCAGGAGCATATTAGAACAATTATTTAGTATTATTAAGTCATCAGCGTAGTAAAGAGGACCAATTAGAGTTATTATCATAAAGCATATAGAGCATGCAAGCCTTATTTCTTCAGTCTTAAGTCAACGAGCAATTAGAATTGCATGCATGCAAAAAGTAAAGTGCAAACCCTAAAAGTGACATGCAAACCCTAAAAGTACATGCTGAAGATATATAAGAAGGGTCATTGAACCAAAAGGATCATCTATTATTATTATTGTTGTTGATTTGGAGTTTTGAGCACCAACAGTTGGGGTTGAAGATGATGTCTTCAACTAACGAGGGTTCGACAATGAAACTATCTGCCCTAGTATCCTTCACTGTAGGCCATCCAAGTCTATCATTCACATTCATCTTATTTATCCGTATCCAGTGATTCAACATCCACTGGAAGATTGTTTGCAGGTTCATGTGTAGCTGGGGAATAGATGGAAAACCCATAAGTATTCGTTGGGCCTTTGAATCCTAGTTTATCTTCCGTATATTGGCCTCATCTTCATCAACACGGTCACTCCACTGCATTGAGTGATTATTAGTTTTGAGTTTGCTCATATGGAGCAGTTATCAATAGATTTGTGTGACAGGGGGTGTGAGCACCCAAAGGGAAGATCAATTCGCTAGGGGTCTTAGAGAGATCAGAGCCTTTGCATGCATCGATCATTCTCTTTGGGAAGGAGCTACCATCATTCCAACAAAGCTTCAACTCCATGAGACACTCCCTTCACCAAAAACGTCATCTTTAGTTGGGAGAGGGTTTCCTTTGTAGCTGGGTGTCAACACAAGGAAGGGAGCACCATTACCTCACATGTCCAACACTATATGCATGCAGCTCATCTCTGGAGGATCATCAGCTTGTTTATCAGTGGTAAGTGTACCATTCCTTTCTAAACTTTCCACCCTATAAATTCTCCAGTTTTGCTATATATTTAGGGCATTTGATATGACACCTTGCATGCACATTAAAATTTAGTATTTTGTACCCACTTGAGTGTACTAGCAAACCCTATAATAGTAAAGCAGTAGAACATCAGTATTTGGGATATTACAGTGGTATCAAAGATCCTTGCCAGCTGTGGGCACATAGAAATTGAATAAAAGTGCATGTTAGTGATTTTGGTGAACTGTATGTCGGAACAAAGGTTTTGTTTTGCCAACTTGACAAAACATGAAGACAATGAGAAGGATCTTGACTGGAAATTTGCAGAGGTTAGCAACACTGCAACACTTGCCTCGATATTGGGAATATCTAGCCTTGGGTGATGATTGAAGTGCAACATTGTCCTTTCAAGACTATTACACCATCATGTTTGGGATCCAAAACAAGTATTTGTATCAAGAATTCCTTAAAAAGAAAGTTGAGGGAGTGGAGAAAGACGAGCCCGAAGTACAGGTTGACAGCGAGCTTGATTTGGTGTTAACAGTACATGATGAGGATGTGCATGAGGAGATAACATTAGAGACATCCTATGTCTAGTGACACCAGCACACTCGATAGTCAGATTGTGGACAAGCTGTGTGATGAGTTGGAGTTGGTACACTCTTCATCACCTACAACAAGAGTCCAGACCGTTATGACAGGTGAGATACATGAGGTGCAAGTCAATGAGCACAACAGTAGAGAAGGTGGACAGTCGGACATGGAGGTTAGGGAGAGTTTATACAGGAATGAGATAGAGCTCCCATATGACAGTCACCGAAAGAATATTGAACGTGTTAAAGAAAGCATTCTAGCAATGAAAGAGAGGACCAAAATACTCCGGGACACCATATTACAACAAGATGTTGAGCTTACAGTTCTTCTAGTTGTATGTACCGAGTCATCGGTTAGGATTTCTAGTATTGAAGAGTAGTCAGATTCCTTGATGGGGTAGCATAAGAAACATACTATTGCATTTCAAAGCAGTCATTTTCAAGAGTACATAGGCAAGGCTTGTAGTAGCTTAAGTCCACTTTTGCATAATGGAGGATGGTTTTTACAGGTTGAAAGATGGTATAGTCCTACAAGAGCCTTGGGATATTTGGGATGAAAGATGCACAAGTTTGCATTGGAATCCA
>LPNX010542689.1:35281-76537 GCA_001517045.1 Pseudotsuga menziesii | reverse complement strand
TAGAGGGAAGATCAGTTCGCTAGGGGTCTTAGAGAGATTAGATCCTCTGCATGCATCGATCATTCTCTTTGGGAAGGAGAGACGATCATTCCAACAAAGTTTCAACTCCATCAGACACTCCCTTCACCAAAAACGCCATCTTTAGTTGGGAGAGGGTTTCCTTTGTAGTTGGGCATCAACACAAGGAAGGGAGCACCATTACCTCACCTGCCCAACACTATATGCATGCAACTTAGCTCTGGAGGATCATCAACTTGTTTATCAGTGGTAAGTGTACCATTTCTTTCTGAACTTTCCACCCTATAAATTCTCTAGTTTTGCTATATTTTAGGGCCTTTGATACAACACCTTGCATGCACATTGAAATTCAGTATTTTGTACCCTCTTGAATGTACTAGCAAACCCTATAATAGTAAAGTAGTAGAATATCAGTATTTGGGATCTTACAATGGTATCCGAGCATGATCCTTGCCAGCTGTAGGCACATAACAATTGAATAAAAGTGCATGTTGATGCATGCTTGTACATGCAAATGCATGCCAATGATGTTGGTGAAGTGTATTTCAGAACAAAGGCTTTGTTTTGCTAGCTTGACAAAACATGAAGACAATGAGAAGGATCTCGACTTGAAATTTGCAGAGGTTAGCAACACTGCAACACTTGCCTCGATATTGGGAATATCTAGCCTTGGGTGATGAGGTATGCGCAACATTGTCCTTTCAATACTATTACACCATCATGTTCGGGAGCCAACCCAAGGATTTGGATTAGGATTTCCTTAAAAACAAAGTTGGATGAATGGAGAAAGACGAGCCCAAAGTACAAGTTGATTGTGAGCTTGATTTGGAGTTAACAATACATTATGAGGATGTGCATGAGGAGATAGCATTAGAGGCATCCTGTGAGGCTAGTGACACCAGCACACCCGATAGTCAGATTGTGGACAAGCTGTGTGATGAGTTAGAGTTGGTATACCCTTCATCACCTACAATAGGAGTCCAAATAGTGGGCAGTCGCACATGGAGGTTAGGGAGAGTTTATATAGGCATGAGATAGAGCTCCCAGATGATAGTCACCGAAAGAAGATTGAATGTGTTAAAGAAAGAATTCTAGCAATGAAAGAGAGGACCAAGATACTCCAGGACACCATATTACAGTGATATGTTGAGGTTACAGTTCTTCGAGTTGTATGTATCGAGTCAGTGGTTAGGATTTCTAGTATTGAAGAGCAGTTAGATTCCTTGATGGGGTAGCAGAAGAAACATACTATTACATTTCAAAGCAGTCATTTTTAGGAGTACATAGACAAGGCTTGCAGTAGCTTGAGTCCACATTTGCATAATGGAGGATGGTTTTTACAGGTTGACTCGGATCGAGAAATTGGGAATCAGTATATGATCATTCTAGTTGAAATCAGAAGTGCAGAATGTCAACTTGGTAGGATTATTCTTTGTGATGGTGCTTATGGACAAAGTCCTTTTTGGGGGTTGGATTGGAAAGAGATTAAGAGTTGGTGTCCTATTGAGTGGGCGATTCTTGGGAAGACATTCCTAGCTAGGGGTATAGTCCCACAAGAGCCTTGGGATATTTGGGATGAAAGATGCACAAGTTTGCATTGGGATACAAGTGGGAGACCTTATGAGGGATGGATACAATGTTTACTAATGAGGTTACTTGGGAGTCTACAAGATGCTCATTGTGTCGATACTACGCAGGGTAGTGATGGATGCATTTTGACCTCTGCAATTATTAGATTGATTCGGGACCCTGGGATTACAGTGATTTGCAGTTTAGTGATTGCTAGAGGATGCTTTCAGGAGTCTTCCATAGGATATCTTGTGATGGTACCGTGCAGTGCAGTGCTTTGAGCAGAAGGTGCTATAGATCTCCTAGGATAATTTGGGACCCTGGGATCATGCCCAGATTCAGTTAGTTTAGTTGATTGATTATGGAGTTGTGTTGGCATTGTTTGAGGACAAGCAATCTTTGGCGAGGGAGGACTGTAATGTTCCGTTATTGATAAATAGGGAATTGAGTGAGGACATTTAATATCGGGAGAATATTAGAATAATTCAGTATTATGAAGTCATCAGTGTAGTAAAGATGGCCATTAGAGTTATTATCATAAAGCATGTAGAGCATGCAAGCCTTATTTCTTCAGTCTTAAGTCAATGAGCAATTAGAATTGCATGCATGCAAAAAGTATAGTTCAAACCCTAAAAGTGACATGCAAATCCTAAAAGTACATGCTAAATCTATATACGAAGGGTCATTGAAACAAAGTGATCATCTATTATTATTATTGTTGATTTGGAGTTTTGAACAGGAACAACAATTGGGGTTAAAGACGGTGTCTTTAGCTAATGAGGGTTCGACAGTGAAACTATTTGCCCTAGTCTCCTTTAGGGTATGCCATCTAGGTCTATCATCCGTATTCATCTTATTTATCCGTATCTAGTGATTCAACATCCACCGGAAGATTGTTTGCAGGTTCACGTGTAGTTGGGGAATAGCTAGAAAACCCTAGAAGTATTCGTTGCGTCTCTGAATCCCAGTTTATATTTTGTATATCGGCCTCATCTTCATCAGCAGGGTCATTCCACTGCATTGAGTGATTATCAGTTCCCAGTTTGCTCATCCGAAGCAGTTATCAACAGATTTGTGTGACAGGGGGCGTGAGCACCTAGAGGGCAGATCAATTTGTTAGGGGTCTTAGAGAGATTAGATCCTCTGCATGCACCAGTCATTCTCTTCGGGAAGGAGAGACCATCATTCCGACAAAGTTTCAACTCCATCAGACACTCCCTTCACCAAAAACGCCATCTTTAGCTGGGAGAGGGTTTACTTTGCAACTGGGCGTCAACACAAGGAAGGGAGCACCATTACCTCACCTGTCCAACACTATATGTATGCAACTTATCTCTGGAGGATCATCAACTTGTTTATCAGTGGTAAGTGTACCATTTTTTTCTAAACTTTCCACCCTATAAATTCTCCAGTTTTGCTATATTTTAGGGCCTTTGATACGACACCTTGCATGCACATTAAAATTCAGTGTTTTGTACCCACTTGAGTGTACTAGCAAACCCTATAATGGTAAAGCAATAGAATATCAATATTTGGGATATTACAAAACAACATAGATTTTTCCTCTTATTATTTGTGCTATTGCTCAACTTTTTATAGCATGGAGGAATATAAAGGGATTAGTAGATAAAATTATTTTTAGAAGGTTCTAATATTTTTGAAGATGAGATAGCATCCTATATGATGCTGAGAAAGCATGGACTAGCAATCATGAGAAGAGAGTGACAAAATATGCAAATACTAAGCCGTTGTTAGCTCCCCAACAGGTTTTGTGATAGACCATAGAGATTAACATAAATTGAAAAACAATTCCCTTAACTTAGAGAGGAGAACTGCTAATTTAATAAGTAAAGTCCTCCAGTTTTATGAATCCATTAGGGCTTAGTGCTCCTACAAAATATAGGGAAACTAGCCAACTGGTTATTTTCTCCACTGCTCGTAGATACTAAGATACTAACGTTTCTAAGTGAGTTCTCAATCAAGATGCCAATATTATGTTCTAAGTCGACTATTGACACCTTTTCTATATGGGATATTCATTGAGATTGCTTTCTATTATTAATACTTTTATTATACATAATTATTTGATATACTATATCATTAATAATAATCATAACTTTGCAAGATAATCTATCGAGTATTATCTCTGCTTATTGAACCATTGCTTACATTACACTCATAAATTTTCTTTATGAAGAAGGCAATACAACATATGATTTTGATCTCGACTACAAGTACTACAGATTTCAACCTTGCATCTGATGTGTTTCCTTAAAAATGATTAATAAAGGGACTTTGCATGAAATATGTGATTCAAGAGGCAGAGGATATGTTTAAGGAAATGCTAGAAAATGTCTTATAGCAAATTTGTTAACTTATAATTCTTTGAAAATGAAGATTGTATAGAGGGTAATATGTCGTTGGCTCTGAAGTTGTAGGATGAGATTCAACAAGTAAGTCTTTGTTGAATTTCATCCTGTGTCATCTTTTGATAACTATTTTGAATTTTCTTGATTTTCTTAAGAGAATATTTCCTCTAGGCCTTGCTCTTTATATTATCTGTTATGCTTTGGGGTCTTATATATGCCATCACATGTTTCACCCATGGAAGATTTGCATATGAGTTAGTGGTAGAGTATGATGGATACTATATTGCAATGGATTTGTGTTGTATGATTGTATCCCATATAGATATGAATTTTTGTTTGATCCTAGATGGATTACAAATGAATCTCGATCCAAAATGGATGCAATAGGAAAGATGGAAAATTGTTGTTTCCTTCTTATCTCACATTTCTTTCTCACAAAGTGTCAAAAATCTAAATGCATTTTTAAGTATAAATCTAGTGATAAGGCATATGTAAATCTCAGATAGGACCTACACACTAATACTGAATGTTTGAAACAAATGCATATTGATATTGGATATGAAGGAGCAGTAGCACATTTGACACCAATGCATGTGATTACTAGATATCACGTAGTTATAGCTTTCATACTTTAGGAGGCACTAGCATATTATTTTAGCCCTTTTTACCTTTCAGGAAGGGCATATTATGGAGAATGTAGCATGGAGGATTTTTTGGAGAAAATCAACACAAGAATGGTGAGAATGAGATTGGGAATGAGAGAATGATTTCCCATGAGGTAGGAGAATGAAGGACTCTTCACACTTTTCTAAATTGTATGCCCATACTTTCATAACTACTTGAGGCATAGTTCCTCACCAACCTATACATGCATTCATGACTGGCCTTCTAAGTCAAAGGATGTAGATAAGCTTCATTTAAGGCACACAATGGAAAATATGTGAGTTTTAAGGATGACACTTCGCAATGGTGGGATAGTTTCTCATAGGCCCCATTTCTTCTCCCCTTTTGTGGAATCATAACCCCACCCATGCTCTCTGCATCCATGTTGGACCATTAATATATTATACTCAACATTAACATTTAAATTTTAGATAAGTTTATACTTCGAGTGCACTATGGTATGTCTACCACAAAGTCCATAGAGAGTTTAATTACGACATCTAAATTCCTAGACATTCTAAGTTCAATCCTTGGCCTTAAGCCTGACACTAGGAATACATACAAGCATATTTACAACATTTATAACACAGGGTCATTTATATATGGCTGGTCATCTGTTCCCTCTGCAACTCCTCCATCAAAGCCAAGGAATCTATGTGCTTTCTCCTTTGTTCAAATCAGTTTTACCCAATTCATGTTTATGTTTGAAGGATTAGGAGCTTGGCTTATATCTTTGATATTAGCTCTTGTTAGTCAATCATGAGTGTTTATCTTATATGGGTGGCAGTCAAACTTAGTGACATACCCTAAGCTCTTTCACAACACATTTGGGAGTCACTTTATAGCACTGCTCATGGGTTTTGACCCTGAAACTAGATGGACTAGAGGAAACCCAAGAACAACACTGAAGAGAGGTTGAAGAATGCAAGAAGAACTAAGGAGTTATGGCAATTTATTAAAGATATAAATAAGATGATAGAAATATTGAATAGTATACCTTGCATTAGTTATTTTCCCGAGAGTGTAAGTATCGACAGACAAAGATAATATTGAGGGAGATGTTATGAAAACAATTTGCTAATATATTCTGACAATCCACATCCTGGTTCTTTTACATTATCAGTGTTCAACATGATAGTAGATACATTAATATTATTAATATAGTAGTATATACACACCATGGGTTTGGGTCTTTTAAAAACTTAAAACAACATTATCCTTTTTCTAGCCACTAGGATTGTCTAACCTATTGTCAAATTAGGCTCACTCCCTTTAAATTTCCTGAATGCTTGTTAGGTGATACACAAGGTAATGATATGTATACACAACCATGTTCAATAGACCATTTAATCCTTGAGCTTTAGCACTGAATTCTCTCATTATTGGATTTCTGAAGTATTCCTCAATGGAATCACTTGAGTGGTTTCGTGGTTGAGCAAGGTCACAAATATCAGTGCATAGTGTTCTCATGAGGGCAATATCATCCAAGGGTAGAATTTCCCTTGCATCAACACCCTCTACAAGGTAAATCATAGCCTAGTCTGTTGATGATTAAGTTTAGAGGTTCTTTAGGTTATTTGTATTATATATGTAATTTCATGTAACTTCACCTGATGGTTGCTCTTATGGTTTGGTCAAAATGAATTTTGGGTTTGGAAGTTTGGCTCTTGTCAAGGTACAAATGTGAATAATAATAATAATAGATACATTGTGCATAAAATGTCCATTCGACTGCAAACAATGAAATATTTGTTGCATGTTATCTAACACCTGACAAAGGTTACAAAACTACTTGGTCTCCTTAAATCCTAAATTGTGCACAATGATGTTGAGGAGTATATATGGAAATAGATCTGATTTTTACTCAGAAAACCCACAACAAAGGTACATGTGAGGAAGGTTTTAGTTTCTCCAATAATCAAAATTTCTATTTTAAGAAGTGCAATAATGCAATTTAACTTTCAGTTCCTTGTGGTTTGGGAAGAAGGTTGCAAACTGTCCAATTAACAACCACAAATTGCATGTTGAAGATGAAGAAAATAAAACTTGTCTTTTGAATGAGCATCTTGTTGGCTCTTTATGAAATGGTAGAGGATATAAGTTGATGATCAACGAGGGTGGTCTCCCCAATCACTTGAATAATTCAACCCCCGTGACAGTGAAAAAGAAAGTGTTTTGGTCTAAGAGCATGGCTTGATCAAGCCACTTCATCACTCTTTCCCAATTTTGTGAAAACTGGTCTAAGTGAACCATGACTTTGACAAAGTATTTTCCATGAAGCAACACCTAATCAGTAATTCTGGGCAACATTGAATCAATTTATGCCATTATCTGGATTGTCCTACCCTTCATAGCAATAGTAAGAATGGAGCCATTATCTTTATTTGATTTTGATTTCGTTGCTATAAGAGTTGCTTTTGCACTCCGTCTCTGTACTTATACCGTTTTTTAGTCCCATTGACGTACATGCTGTCGTCATTCGTTGCACATAGATACAATCAATCTTTTTTTTTGCCTACCACAATTACCGTAAGCAAGGCCAATAATGGTGTTTTATGTTTCTCATTAACACTTCATTCTCATCTCAGTCAAGATGGCTTTGTTTCCCACGTATCTAAGTCAAATGGAAATAGGCTACAAAAGCCTCATCCTTGACACTCTTCATTGTATACAGGTTTTTTATCATAGTGTGCATTGGGATATGGTTGTGTAATGCATACCATAAAATCCACAGGAAAAAAATTGTGTTTGGTCCAATTGTAATTCAGTGTAGGACCAGTGCATTTGGAGGAGAGGGTTGAAGGTTAAACTTGGCGTACACATCGATTATAGCTCTATCTTTGATGTAAGAGATCCAGGGATGGGACACATTTTATGTTGTGGTGTTCTTGGCAAATCAAACTGATTCATGCATTTGATTTCCAAATTCCAACAATAATTATGGCCTTTATTGAGAAGACATTGCATCTCTTGTGACCTGTGTCTCAACTACATAATGTTTTAAGGGAGGCAAGAGAGCAAAAGCAAAGGAGTGTGATAAGACTGAAATTTGAGAGATGAGAATATTTTAGGATATGATATTACAAGCTATGAAAGGATGGAAATCTTGTTCAACGTTCCAAAAGGTGGGCATCCCAACAAGGTAATGGTCCCTTGTCACAAAAACATGGTTGAATAAGCCAAGGAGATGGCCCATAAAACATTGAAACTATCTCATCCCCACTAAGGAATGACCCATGTGTGTAAACTAAATACGACTTCCTTCATCTCGTGGACCTGGATGTCAAACAAAGGAATGCATCGTGTCCAGGTTAAAACACTACTCCTTTATCGTCTTCTCTGCCCTATTCTTCATGACTTGCAATTAAAGGGTTAACCCAATGTATTTTTCTGTATCTGATAAGAGGTGGTATTGTCAAATTGATCAACCAAGAGGATATTGTGTTGGAAAATGTCAACAAATAAGAGTGATGGGTGATTCCTTGCAAACTAAAGGGAGATGAAATTGCAAAACCTATTTAGGGCATGTGAGTAGATTGAATGAAAGTGCAGAAGAACAACATTCTTCAATGTACATGCAATTTAACAAACATTGCAGTGCATATTGTCCGGAGTATAATCACTTTTCCAATGTAACATTTAAATATAGCAAGAAATGCTTTAATTTATATTATCTTGTTCCAGATCACTATTAAAGGATACATAAGTTGATTGGAGGAACCAGACAAAACTTGAGTAATATCAAAGGCAAAGCTACATTTGTCTCATTGACTGAGTTAAATGGTTACTCAATAATTGCTTATGCATGCATTTTAAGAACTTTTACTTACTGTTTGGGATATAATGTTAGCATTTGCTGCTGCTTTTCTGATAGGTGATCTCAATTAATATTGTTTCTAATATTTGGGTGGTCTGCTCGAATATTCTGGTGGCTTAGACATGACTAAGAGGCAACCCAAGCACACCACTTCTAATGGAATGAAGGTAGGCCTTGCATCCGGTTAATTTTCTTCATTGTTTGCATGTTTTACATGCCTAGTTAAGTGGCACTGGGTTTTTTTGTTTGATGTCTAATCCTCTAAATCATAGGTGGTTTTCCCCTTGTGATTTAAACCCATTATTCCTAGTTTCATATATTGTTTGTTGAAAAAGACCCTGCATATAGAGGGAAAACTATCTTTTCCCTCTTCCATATATTCATGCCTCAAGTATTTTATTTATATACTTAATTTTGTGACCTTGCAAGTATTATGGTTTATCCTTGAAATCCTGAGCCAAGATCCCCCAACTATGCATAAAAAGGATATGTGATTCTCCCTAGGTTGGTTTTTGGCTTTGATTCTGATCAAACCTTCATTTTAGTTGTTCTAGTTCAAGGGAAAATGAAAGGTCCCAATTACCTTATGTTTAATTTCTCCCATGAGCATTTGGTTAGCTTGTTCCAACCCTACTGGCATTGGTTTCATATGTTTGGGTGATGCTTTCTTCAAGGTAATTCAATGGTTTGCTACCCAACACTTGTATGACATACATGTGATTATGGTTGAGTGTTATGAGTATTCTATGATGGTGGATTTTAACCTTAATGGCATTATTTACAAGCCATGGCCAATCCAACAATGAATTGTCTTTGTTTTTTAAATAGAATCTCAAGTTTTGATTGATAAAGGATATTAGTCCATTCAAGAGAAAAGAGAGTGGAGTCACTACTAATCCTAGGACAAAGGCAAGAAACCCTAGGGAAAAGAAAGAAAGGATTAAAAAAAGAGCAAGGGCCACTAGGGTAATTAGAGTTTCAGATCTTAAATACATTAACCTGAGGTTGTAGTTTATAAAGGTACTTCACTTGCATTTCAAATCGTTTTTTTAAGAAATCAACAAAGGAAATTAAACTAACAAGTAAGGGTTAATTTATAGAAGATTCCCTTAATGAGACAGAAACCCTAATTTTGAAACATTGAAAGATAAGTATGGAAGGACCTCACCCAAAATTCATAATAGTAGGTGTTGAAGGTATTTAGTATGAAGAGGATAGTGATGACAAGTCTTCAAGAGCGAAACTCATCCAATCATAAAACTGTCTGGGTATGTTTGTTGGAATCTTAGTGTAGATATTACAATGATTGAATCTTTTTTGTAGCCACTTGCAACCACTTTGCATCTTTAACTATACCTTTTTTTATGATTGGATTATGGTGCTTGAAAATGATATGATTTCATTTTGGAATGAACATAGATATGTTATTTGAGGCCAATTTTCTAGCCTAGTTACCATGTACTTTCCAGAAGAGAGGCCTAGTTACTATTACAAAGTATGGAGGTTGAGGGTTTGCTGCTACCCAGATTTGTTCCTTATGTTGCCAACCTCTGTTCTCATCCACAGAACTAACCCAGTGGTTCTAAAAAACTCTTTTCACTGCCCCAAATATTAATCTGTTGCGAGAGGAATGTCTTGACGGGTCTGCAATTTATGTCTTAATAGTTGTATGCATGTTGTTGATGAGTTCCTTTCCTTATCTTCCCTTGGGTTTGTTTTAGTGGATAGAGATCTACAAAAACATGCCTAGAATGAGAGTTCCCTCAATAATCATTTCAAGATTTTGCATCCATAATCTGATCATAAATCAACCAACAATGAAAATTTCCTCAATACTCCAACACAATTCAATTCCTAGGCTACTGGAAATGGCTAATGGAATTTGATCCTAGTCAAAATTGCAAGTACTTTTGAGGAGCATCATGCTGTCTGTAAATTAGGCATCATATTATTTTCTGCTGAAATGTGAACGTTTCCACCACTATATCATGTTTAGTTTGTTGATCAAAACTACAAGGGCTCGATTTTTTATATGTAATCTACAAAACATATTGCTTCTTGATGAATATGTTGCAAAACCTTGGTTGACTGTTTGCTTGGTCATCTGTTAAAAGATTGCCAATGACATTTTGCTAACATGTCTGAAAAGATTTACAGTTTTTTTTGTAATTATTCCCTTAATGTACTTTCTTTGCTAGCCTTAGTATGCAAAATTATTCAATGGTTCTAAGTCTTTATGTTTTTCTTCAAGTAGTTGTCACAACATTTAATTTGAGAAAGAATAGGCAAAGAGATTACTTTGATAAATTCTCTGGTAGTAGTAACTTGCATGCATAGTCCCAAGGACATTACCATCTAGTCCCTTTGAATCATAATGTCCTTCCTTTTCATTCATAGGTTTCCCAGGTTTGTTGATTATGTTGCCCACTATTGTTAGGAAATAAAAAACAAGTTTGAAATTGATTTATAAACCCTAGGCATGCCCATATTGTTGTGTGTTGTTGTTATGACCTTAAAACCACCCAGATATGAGATTTAGTCTGTTTTATTACTGTTTGAGGGTTAAAATAGTGTTGAACCATGCACAAAATTGGCTAGAAGTGTTGCTACATGGAATTGGACTGCTCAAAATGCTCTTTCTCAGTGTTGTTATGCTGGACTAGACTGCTCAAAATATTGGATATATTTTTTTCTAGTGTTATTATATTGGAACGTTTGTTAAAAATTGTTCTAAGGAGATAATTTGGGGGAATTTAGGATTTTCATTGAAAGGGCTTACTACTGTATTTCCTTTCCCACTGAAAGGACTTGCTATGTATATTTTACTTGTTAAGAATTTAAACATTTATATATATGTAGGTTATGAATACATGTTTTTTCCATTTATTTTCGTTTTACCACATTATGTTTTATCTCTACTTTCGTGGGAAGAATTTGTTGATACGACCTCATATATATTTTATTGTTGTTGCATGACTCTCTTGTTCTAAAATAGTATGTGGCTATGTTATTGGATCCATCCTTCCCTTTTATCCATATAAATCCATAGCCATTTTGGATATGGGTTAAATTTGTTTATGACTGGAATTTGGATACAGCTAGTATGAGATCCTAAAACGTTTAGGTACTTTCAAGGGAATTTTGGGAAGAGGAGTTTCTTCATTTCAGGTTGGTTGTCTTTGCTGTGGACTTATGTTCTTCATTGTTGGCTGATTTCAAGGAAGTTTCTGATTATTGTGGGCTAATTCTCGTCTCTTAGCTTAGTTTTGTTCATAGTTAGTAGATATTTCTTCATTTCCAAGGAGATTTTCTTTTAGTGTGCTGATATTGTCATTTGTGTGTTGGTTTCCTCATAAGTGGGCCGTGCTTTTATTTGCACATATATTACAAAGTTTTTATTTTTCTCTCATTACCATGGCATAATCTTCTAATAGCGGGGCAGCCATTGGAGAAACAAAATATCCCAGTTCTTTTGACTTAAAGACCCCACTGTTGAGTTATGTTGTTGTGAAAGAGAAGATTACAGGGGATGGTAGCTATTGACGGCTTTTCCTGTGATGTGGATGGAAAAATTTGAAAAGATTTCAGTGTAGGGAAAATGATGATTTTCTTCAGGATGAAGATGCCACAGAAAGGCTTACTACAAAGGCCAAAGTCTTCCTTTCTCAATTGGCAAGGAAACCCAAAGAGGTACTGCATCAATGCCTTTGAAGGCTAGTGAAGGTCCTCTTGTAAAAATCATTGAATATTCATGGTTGATATGAGGTTGACTGGCTTATAGACTATTGCATCTATGCAAATGTTCTTTCATCAATTTGGTGGCATCTCCTCATTTGCAGGATATGGTTAGGTGTACTATTCAACTACCAAAATGATATCAAATTATTTGCTAATAGAATATTTGCATCATGTTGTTGGATAAACAAAAGGGAAATGTAGAGCATAATTTTTTATGCTTGAAACTTAAAATTCCCCAAGGAACATGCCCTTAATAAATGTTATTGCAATGTGCTCTAGATGACCAATGTTTTTGAAAGCTATAAATTGCAGAGGGGTGGAAAACGATGTCTAGTATATTGCAAGCACACTTCTTGATGTGATTAACTTAATGAGGTTAATTCACATTGAACAATGACCTAGCAACAAGGAGGATCATTTATTGGAATGAAGGCCATCTTCTAACTACGAACCTTGTTGGGTATGTTGCTTTGTTAACATAGGCGTGCAATGATGGAGGGAAATCATTGTAGATTGATGTCTCTTTTCCTAGCATGTGGGATCTCAAGTGCTTCACAATTTGGTATAGTACAACAATTTGTATTGTAGTGTGGTAGTTTGCCACACGATTGGCTGTTTTGACAAGATTCCACTTATTATTTAACAATGTTCCTTTGAATACCATAGACCGAGATTTACATCAATGGAACGAGGAGTGAAGTCTTATTAATGAAATAGATTTTAGCAAACCTAGTTATAGGGAGCATTTGATTACTAATGTAGTTATTTATCTATTTCTCTTAGTTTGTCCATTTTTTGTTGCTTAAGTTGAGAGTACATTTGGACTGGCATATTATTAGCCCCCCATTCTTCATGAATGTGCTTAGGTTTCTGCATTTGTTGTATGTTATCAATACCCAAACGTTGAATTTCATCTGATTTATTAGTTGGTTATTAATCTAACTCAAATTTGTTTTATTTCATTGATGAGTTGTTCGTTATTGTTTGTTCAATCACATGCCAATTTCCAAAGAACAAACCAAAGAGTGAAGCAAGTTTAAGATGCAAAAAATGGTTAAATCTAAACTGTAAATTTCTATAAGCCAATCTTCTTGCATTAAGAGGCTATACATATTACCTGATAACTTAGATGGGTTAGATGTTGTGCTATGTTCTTGACAAGAATCTGCAATATTGTTCAAACTGGCTTTCTTAGTTGGCAGACTAATTATAATTTGAAGGAGAGAACAAAACAAAAGAGTGAAGCAAGTTTAAGATGCAAAAAATAGTTAAATATGAATTGTAAATTTCTATACAGTTAATTTGGAAAAAAAACCATGTAATATGTATAGCCTCTTCATGCGAGAATATTGTCTTATAAGATGATCCCTAGTAATTAGGAAATAATTATTATGTCCAAAATTTATAGCTATAGATTTTTCCACTAGTCTTTCTTATGAATAATCATATAGATCTTGTATTTGACTGTTAGCTAAATATTATGCTATTTGTCCCTCTTTTGAAGAATCAAATGAAGCTTGGTTATGAAGCTGTTATTGCTTAATTACAATTGCATCACCACCCTCTGCTTCTTCTTTTAACCTGCCTTTGAATGGATTGAAAGGAATACTATTTGATATGATGCTAATAAATGAGGTTCTATTATCTATTTTAATTTTTTAGGGAGTACACATGTTGACAATTTTAAGTACACCATACATGGACACACCCACAATCATGTCTCATAGTATATCATGTTGTGTGCATGGGGCCTGATCTTCGGTAGGAATTATGTTGCTAGCATTTTAGTTTGTTTCTAATTTGAATAGCTTGTGTTTGCATTTTTATGTTTTAAAGCCGTATTATTCCCTACTACAAGAAATACTTAGGATTGAGTTGTACTCAAGTTAGGAGAGCTTCTCCTTAGTTCAATGCATATATGTGAAAATCAAACTACAAGCTCACAAGGTTTTCTATATAGAGTAGGCCTTTAACAAGTTCAATATATTATGATCATTGATAAATGTGAATATTTTGAGGGCCATACCTTCTTTTGCTGGGCCGTGGGACAAACCTTCTTTATGGTAATGTCCTTTATCATAAATGTGTATAAAACTAGGTTCCTATGCATTGACAGTAGGATACCTATTGGCACGAGACCAACATTTATCTAATGCAATAATCAATTGGCATAATTAAAATGCATAATTGCCTTAGCCTCCACAACCACAATTCCCTAGTGGAGGCCAAGATCAGGCATAATGTCTGAGTCCATCAGTTTATCGGTTTGTCAAGATCCAGGTATCCACATGTCCGTTGGACTATTAAGGGACGAGATAACAAGTGGAGTCTCCACTTGCCCTAAATCTAGTCAGTGCAATTGTGTTTCATCGACACGTTCCAGTTGTGACTCATGAGTCTATGGGTTCTATTGTTGATGTGATTCATGTTATTTGATTAATGTCTTTGTTCCTCTATTTTTTAAGTAGGTTGAAAAGTATTTATGGTAGCAAGATCGCTATATGTCAATTTGAGGTTGCATTTAAGGTAAAAATAGATTATATATATTGTGTCTTTTGTTGTAACATTGATGATTGGGACTGCATTTCCTTGATGTTAGTTCTTTAAGATTGATGTTTTAATATTTAACTATTACCTTGTCTTTCTTGTTTGTGACAGGAAATGAAGTTGGAGTTTGACGAAGCCGGGGCCTATCTTTTCACATAGATAGTGTCCTAGTATTAAATGATAAATAAATAATTTATCAAGACTTTCGCTAAGAAAGAATGGGCTCATTCTAGTACGTGAAACTGTGTTAATGTCTAGCTTTGTACCTTGGAAAATTTCCATGGTTTGCTTACTGTTTATGTTTGTATTATTTTGTCGATTGTGGAAGTTTGGGTTTATTTTAGTTGAATGATTGTGTTAGTCTCTTGAATGCATTATGATTCTAGTTCTTATTCGATGCTTTACTGAAACCTTTGTAGTAGCTTCATTGGTTTCATTTGATTTCCTTTGATTCAAGGATTTGAGGAAATATGTTTTTATTTCTTACCTGTTGATGCATTTCTTCATTTTATGTTCTCTTCCAAATTTTGTTGGACTCATTCTTAGCCATATATGGGACACTTCCTTTAATTGAGGGATTTCTTGACTTTCCGTAGTCTTGACCTTTGTGACCAAATACATCACAACTGTACCATTTTACAGTATAACAAAATCTCGCAATATGTCCAGCATGATTGCATCTCCAACATCTTAACAAGTTCTTGGAATTTCCAAGACGTAATCTTGCATAGAATTTGCAGTCCAAAGCTTTGTGTTAGTCCCTTGAATGTTTCTAGTCCTCATTTGATGCTTGATTTAACCATTTGTTGTAGCTTGAATCAAGTTTGGTTTTAGTCAATTTCTATTGATTCAGGGTTCTAGAAAATATGTTTTTATTACCTTCTAGTTGCATGAATTAATTGTCTTCACTTTTTCGATTCTTGTATGCTGATTGTATATTTTCTTTGTAAACACTATCGTTATTCCCAAAAAATAATAATCTCTACATAGCTAAGCGAAAATAAAAATGGTCTATGCACTAGGTTCCTATGCATTGATCGTAGGATACCTATTGACACGAGACCAACATTCATCTAATGCAATAATCAATTAACATAATTACAATGCATAATTGTATTAGCCTCCATGACCTCAATTGGCTAGTGGGGGCAAATATCGAGCACAATGTATGATTTTATTAGTTTATTGGTTTGTCAAGATTGAGGTCCCCACATGTTTGCTGGACCATTAAGGGACGAGATAACAAGTGGAGTCCCCACTTGCCCTGAATCTAGTCATGGCAGTTGTGTTTCATTGGCACCTTCCAGTTGTGACTCGTGAGTCTACATGCTCTATTGTTGATGATGTGATTCATGTTATTTGATTAATGTTGTTGTTCTTCTATTTTTACAATATTTTATAAATCAGTGAAAGATTCGCTAGTTCTTACAATATTTTTATAATTAAGTGAAATATTCGCAATATTTTACAAGATCTTATAACTTAGTGAAAGAATCACCATGATTCAGCCAGGCTTTTACAACATTATATAATAAAATGAAATTTTCGCCAGGATTTTACAACATTATATAATAAAAAGAAAGATTCACCAAATTATTTATGTATACATATTATATTATTGATAAAATCGCTTTCAAATTTTCCTATATATCGGAGAGATTTGCCTATTTTTTATACACATAAATCTAGGGGGGGTTCTTAAAATCATTCATGTTATTAACTAGTGTAGATCCATCTTAAATTAAAATCTATGTGTTGAGAGGGATGAAATCCGTGAGTTGCAAACAATTTTTAGAGTGAAAAACTATCATGCATTGAGAGAGATCAAATCCCTTGAGGTGCAAACCTTTTTTAGAATGCAAAGATTTGAGTAAATGTTTGTTCAACTAGGGATTTTGAGCATGGTAGATACAAATTTAAGTTGGATCTACATCGTTTCCAATAGTGAGAACTAAAGATTCACATAAATATTATTGTGTATATGTATGTGTCAATTAAATCTCATCAACCAATCAAAACATTAGGAAATTTACATTATTATGAAATTTAATAATAAGAAATTAATAGCTTTTAGTGATAAAGATGTTGAATAATAACAAAGTAAAAACTTTTAGTGATAGATATGTTTATAATAACAAAATGATACGATGAAGAAGATGAATAATAACAAATTGATATGATGAAAGATATTGAATAACCCACATAGTACATAGTAATTGATCTCAATCTTTATTCTTCATATTTTCTCTTTGACATGTCCACGTACTTCACCATATTTCCATATCGATCATATAAAAATGGAGATCGAAACCGAATACCATCCAAAGCTTTAATGATACAAACTATTGATCATAAGTCTTAGATAGGTAATGTAATAAGGTCATAGACTAGGTAATGGCAATGTATTTGTAATGTAGAATAAGACAAATAAATGTGTGCATTAATTAATTAAGATGGCAATATCTTGAATGTTCAATTTGACATTCATTATACACTCAAGGAAAATTTGTTGTTGGCTCATAACATATTGAAGCAGTATGCCAATAAATGTTAATCTAAGCACCAATTTGAAGAAGTGGATCATGTGTTCCTTTGTTTCCAACCCTATAATCAAGCATCTCTCAAGGAGAAGAACCACCAAAAATTTTATTCTAGGTTTTATGGACCATATACAATACCCAAATGTATTGGATGAGTTGCCTACACATTATCTCTACCAACCCACTCTAAGATCCACCATGTATTTCATGCGTCGTGCTTAATGAAAGTGGTAGGGCCAAATTTTGGATTTCAAACCATCGTCCGAGAATTGAATGAACAGGGTTCCGTTTGGTTGTATCATGATGTATTCTTAGACAAAATAAAGTGCCACTTGCACCATTGCATTATCCAAAATGTCTTGATCCAATGGAAGGATACGTTGTGCAAAGATGTCAATTGGGAGCAATATATGATCCTACAACAATTTCCATATCTCTAGCCTTGAAAAAACATCGATTTTTATGGGGGAGAGCATGTTAGGGTCCCACAGAAACATCCCTAGTTAAGGGAATAGTGTAAGGATAAAACCTTACATGTTGGGATACTATTTATAAATATATGTATGGATAATTGAATGATCATTTACATAGATAGTGAGCCATGTTAAATATGGTTGATAGGGTAATAGTCACGTCTATTAATAGATAGACATGCCCTATAATAAATAATAAATAATAATTAATTAACCTATTAGTGATTTATTAATAAATTAATATTATTTAACAATTGTAATAACCATTTAGGTTTATTACAAGTCATTTGGACTTGAAAAGAATTGACCATGAATCTTGTATAATGAGTGGTCAACTTAAACTTCTTAAATGCTTGATTAGTTGTAACTTCAATATGGGTGTTGTGCTTGACAGAATTTTCTTTAAGAAAGGCATAGGCGTGATTGATGTTGACAAAGGAACTCTTGCCACGAATAATGGTACCGCTGTTTAATAATTCTTGAAATAGTTGGTCACATTTCCATTCAAATTTTTTCATGCATACAATTCTATAGATAAAACCATAATGACTACAGGAAGTATTCTTCCGAGTTTCCAATAAGATATCTTCATGATGAACTTGTGTCGACATGATGAACCCTGGTATTTTTGCATGCTTGGGTATGGCACTGATTAATATCTGAAATATAGATTCTTTAGTGTTGATCAATGGATCTTAAAACATGGTTGGATATTCAGTTATATTTGTTATGATCTTCTTATATGTAGTGGAACTACTAAAAACTTACTTAATTCAATCTGATTGGTTAAGGAGTCTTCATTTGCATTTTCGTCACATACTTTTAAGGATGAAACGCCCTTTAATGTATTTATTTCATCCACATTTACATTTGTTATGATCTTCTTATATGTAGTGGCAACTATTGACAACTTACATAATTCAATCTAATTGGTTAAGGAGTCTCCATTTGCAGTTTCGTCACATACTTTTAAGGATGAATCACCCTTGAATGTATTTATTTCATCCATTGGGGTTTGATTAAAAATCTTCAAATGATTTATATTCTTGTCTCCAGTTGTTCTCTGGGAACCATTTGATCTCGAACATACTAAGTTGCAAGGATAATAACCATTTAGGTTTATTACAAATAGGTTGTTGCTCAATGTATAATGGAAATATTTGTTAAATAAAGACCACTATGTAGTTGAGCACCCGTCGCTAGGCCTCTCGGTATAGAGGTCACGGGTTCAATCCTCATTGACGCGATTGGGGTTAGGCATGAAGTGTGCCGAAGGTGTGAGGCCCTTTCGAGTGGGCCTGCCTGATTTATTTCCGTGGACGTAGCCCGTCGATCAAGCTGGCGCGTGAACCACATTGAAAAAAAAAAGACCACTATGTAGTTAGAGCATGCGATCAGTAACGTAAGGGCCTCATTAAAGAAGGCTCACTAGGTATTTGATGTATCCTCACTATTGAAATCCCACTAGGTGGTTAGGGTTTGGGATATATAGAAATATGATTTATGGAGGTTGAAGCTATGTAATACCAAGCTAAGTGATTAATATTGTTTTGGAGGGGTTCCCCTTTGAAAAGGTAAATGAACATCAATAAACATTTTTTCCTATTGTTGCAAATTCAATAAATTGATTGGTTCTCTTTTATTTGCTTTCTATAAAGGCATTTGTATAAATATTAATAAGTTTTTTTGTTTCAACAAGTATGATACAAAACATTTTCATTTTTTATATTTTAAATAAAAAAATTCCAAGAAAAATTAATGAATAATATATATATTTTAATTGATCATATTTAAAAGAAAATAATAATAATATGTAGTCAATAAATTTATATGAAAAAAATAGTAAACTTTATTGAAACAAAAAAATATATAAACATAAAACCCGAAAGCATTTATGTTTTGGTAACTCAAATCCTCAAAAACTCCACCAATTAAACAATGCACCAACCATTAATATAATAATTTTATTAGTAGTAAAAACACACTATTTTAACATTATTTTATAATTGTTTTTTGGTATAGTTTAAATATTCCAAGTTTTCAACTTTTTTTGGCTAGTCTTATTTTGTTTGGAGTCTACTTGAAAATCTTTAAACCAGCGTAGATCCAAATCCTAGGCTCTATCAAACCCCCAGAGGGATCAAATCTCCTGAGGTGCAAACCTCTCCTTGAATAGATCTTTGCCTGCAATAACTAAGAAGTTGTTTACACATCGAGAGATTTGATCCGTGATATAGCCTAGGATTTGGATCTAGGCTAGTTAAAAAAACAAGTACAATTTGTTTATTAAATACTATTTGTTTTATGTTTATATTAATTTTAACATTATAACCTTTGTTTAATAGCCAACCATCTTTACAAAACTAAATATTAATTGTATCTATAGACATTCAGTAACCATTTTATATGAATATTATTGAGTGGCCGTTTAATGTGAATATTATTATGATTCCCATTGACAAGCTATTAAAATAAAATTTATTATAAAAATAAATACTTTTATTTTTTTTTAAATATTAAAAAAAACATATATATATATAATAGAGATTGTATGCTTAAAATGGATGCAAATGAAACATATTGTTAGTGTAACTGAACCGGTAATATAATATGGAAGAGAGATATGTGGACATTTATTGTATGCTGAAAATGGATATACTCTAATTGAACATCTGATAGAATACGAGAAAACAAGAACATGCGTATCATTCGGGTGATTGTTGTACCATTCTTTCGCAACATTGCTCATCATGTCTTACCAATGTTATAAATTGAGACATTATTGGCAAAAAATAGAAACCGACCTATTTGAACAGCAGGGAAGGGAAGGAAGCCCAACCATGGGGATGGACAATGGTGCAGCAGGATGGATGATTTTTATTTTCTTTATTTTAAGCATTGTGCAATGACTAAGCTTATCCAGAATGTATGCACTGAGCTTATCATGCTGGTTAGGCTATCTAGCGTGGGTCCCCTTCTCGTCAACCGAATCCATAAACCTGACTCTTTCTTGGAATTTTTTGAAATTTTTCGGCAGCCATTTAATATAACCTGTCGCACTAGTCGCTTTCCCGTCCCCTCTGCCGTCACCCCATGTCCTGAGCACCTGCTACCCCTGTCTCGATTCCCGAGCACCTGCCAATGAAGCCCTTCTCGCACCGGCCCCGCCCAAAGCCTCATGTCGTGATCTTTCCAGCCCAGGAATGTGCCATCTCATCCCGGTCGCTGAGCTTGCCATCCGCCTTTTGAAGTGCCATGGATTCTCGGTCACCTTCATTTCTTGCAAATGGATGTTCTCCCCTCATCTCATGGCAGCTTGCTCGAACCGCATCACGTCCTCGGGTATCGACATTACCTTCGTCCAGTTGCCAGAACAAGAGATCACAGAAGGGGTAGAGCATATGAAGATGGATAAATCAAAAGAATCAGTTCAAAGTGCTCTCAGATCCCTTGCCGACTCTGCCCCGCCAGTCTTTGCGCTTTTATCACTGATTTTTTCTGCTCCACTTTGTTCGGTGTGGCCACCGAGCTCCAAATACCCACATACATATTCCTCACTTCTAATGCTTCTCTGCTCTCTTTAATGTTATCTATTCCAAATCTTGTCTCAGATATTCTGATTTCATTCAAAGACGCCTAGTTTTCGATAAAGGTACTGGGACTTCCACCACTTGCTGGCACAGATCTTCCGCCTCCGTATCAGGACAGGTCCGATGAAGCCTTTTACTGGGTCGTTCATCATTGCTCGAACCTCTGGAAAGTGACGGGAATTTTGATAAACACCTTCGAGGAGCTGGAGCCTGAAACGATGAAAGCTCTTGTTGAAGGCAAGATATCTATTCCAACGGAAGCTGATCGAGTTCCCCGCTTTTATCCAGTTGGGCCGCTCATATCCTCATCATGTCTTGAATACAATGGCAAACATGTCGAAGACGACAGGGAGGATTGCCTCAAGTGGTTAGAGAGCCAACCACCTTTGTCCGTTCTGTTCGTTTCCTTCGGGAGTGGAACAACTCTACCAAGGCACATGTGACCGAACTCGCCGTGGGACTGGAAGCAAGTGGACATCGCTTCCTGTGGGTGCTGCCCAATCCGTCAAGCAGCTATCTCTCCATAGAGGAAACAGACCTTTCCCAACTCTTACCTGAAGGATTTGAGAATCGAACCAGGGACTGAGGACTCGTTGTTGCTTCATGGGCGCCTCAGATTCCTGTTCTTTCTCATCCATCCACTGGCGGTTTCATTTCTCACTGCGGTTGGAATTCTACGTTAGAGAGCATCTCACATGGATTTCCCATCATCTGTTGGGTTCTTTTCGCCGAGCAACGGATGAACGAGCTTCCACTGGTTAATGAGTTGAAGGTGGGGATAGCAGCAAAGATGCAAAGAGATGGATTTGTTGGCAGAGAAGAAGTGGAGAGAGCAGTTAGGCAGTTGATGGAAGGAGAACAAGGCAGGAGGTTAAGGGAGAGGATGGAAGAATTGAAGGTGAAGGCCATGAGTGCGTTGGAAGAAGGGGGCAGTTCATACAAAGCCATGGCCGCTGCAGTTTCTTGAGTGGACAACAAACGCAAACCCAGAAAACTCGACCACTGTAATTCCCCATACAATATAGATTAATTCCCCATACAATATAGATTTCCAATCAGCAAGGTCGAATTCGAATTGGGCCATCTATACTTCTGTAGGTGCGTGTATGGTTTGATTGTGCTTCTCAAGCCATCGTAGGCAGAAAGGTAGGTGATTAGAAATTTTATCTAAAAGTGATTCTTGATTTCAAATAATAAACTAAGAATTTTTTTAATTATGATGGCTTCTTTCATATATTAAATCAATCCGTGAACGAAAGTTATGGTAAGGGAAAGATGGATCCATTGGTTGCACCATCTCCATTCTTCTCAACTTTTTGGACTTGTTGGAGGAAGGATAGCATTTGTGTTGCACCAACTCTATGATATTTCAAGGATTAAGGTAGGAAAGGGAGAACAAAGATTAATATGAAGGGAACACACAGCCGATTGATACAGAGGTGAATACCAATAATATAATATAATTTTGCATATATACAATAACAAAACCTTAATCTTATTATAGAACACTTTTTTCTATATTAATGGTTGTGGGAGTTCAAATTATGCATATCTTCTAAGTATATCAATTTTTTTTGTCAAGAATTTTTTTATAAAATCATACTATTTTTTTTAGAGTTAATCATAAGGGTATAAAATCATACTATTTTCTTAAGAGTTAATCATAAGGGTACTGTGAATTATATATGGATTTAGAATATTCATAAATGCAAAGTTAGTTGTGATGTATTAAATAGCGTTGGTATGGGGATTGTAGGTGCACAGAGTACATAGAGTAGCTATGGAAGAAAAAGCAATCAGATGTGATAAGATAAGGGTAAGTGTTGGGAATAAATACAACTCCCATACATTGTGGCATTATTTGCGTCACTAGCCTAATTCATCCTAATGGCACATTTCCTTGGATACAAGGCCAAGTGGGTAGGTCTCTCATATTCTTTATTATATGTAAATGTCTTCCGTGAAAAACAAGAACTAAATGCCAAAATCTAAAGCCTATTTTCGGATTTAGTTCTATTGTTTATTCATCTATTTATTTTGAGCTAACAAAACTAATTACAAAGATAAGAGTTATATAATGATAATTTTTCTTCTCATACAATTATTAGTTAGTGAAACAGTGCTTCAATATATGCTATCTAGAATTCAAGTAGGCAATGAAATTTTGCATTGTGCTCATATCAAATAGTTGTGGAATGGAGAAATGCAAAAGGAGGTCCAAAGCTATGGCACTGATATCTTGTGATACTATGTAAGATTTATTGGATATTATTAATACTTGCAAATTGTATCCTTTGTAACTTACTAACTTATAATTAATACTTGGTAACATTTAGTCTAATACATTGTAAAAAATTACCATATTTATTAATGTTGTCAATGTTTTAAGACAATTGTTCTTCTAATAACTTTAAGTATTGGGGGAATAAATATTAATAAAACTCCGAGAAAGCTCTGTAACATATATATCATGCCACATGTCCAAGGGAAATGAAGTTTATTTTCCCAACAACAATGTAAGTGTAATACCTCACAGTCAACATCAAACTCATCTGAGTAATACCTTGCCTTCAACATGGACTAATAAAAATGGAAATGCTTTGCTCCATGGCCATGTCTCCCAACATTAACATCCATAAATAAATGAAACTCATGGAAACAATTCAACAATGAACCACTCTTTAGTTTACAAAAAAAAAAGAACATTACAATGGATCTGAAAGGAAAAATACTTCATTCCCATTTATGACTAACTCAACAGCGTGCCTTTAAATAATCCATAAAACAAAAATAGTTTTAACCTATTTACAACTATATATAGCTTTAAAATTTTCACCAAAAAATATAAACATGTTATCTGATTATTTATTTAATTGAAATTCAAGTATTTTTAAAAGTATTATTGCAACAACAATAATGTGATAACAACAATAATGTGATAGTTCTCTTTTACACAACTTTACATCTACAAATTTTTTAATGAAAAAGCTAAACCTATCACTTTACAACTACAAAATTTTTAATAAAAAAGTTACACCAGTTACATTTAGAGGTTCACTTTTGACCATTTAAAATTTTGATAGAGACTAAAGCATTTAAAAAAAAAATCCTTATAATCATTAAATGATGTGATTTATGTAATTGAGACTCAAGTATTTTTTTAAAATATCCTTCTAATTAGAAAGGAATGTTGTCAATTGAACAAAATATGCTTTAGGTTAAGTTTATAGTTACAAAAATGTTAAGCTTATTATTTTATTGTTATAGGTTAAGTTTATAGTTACAAAAATGTTAAGCTTATTATTTTATTGTTATAAGTTAAGTTTATAGTTACAAAAATGTTAAGCTTATTATTTTATTGTTATAGGTTTTTTCATGGTTAACTTTACAAGTTGAAAATTTTTATTATTGGATTTTATTAAAAATTAAATTATTTTTTTTATGGATTAAATAAATTCAAATTTTATAATATTTTTAAATAATTTGTTATTAAATTTTTTAAATTTATTATTAATTTGTTTTATTAAAAATTTGATAATATTAAAATGTAATTTTTTCTATTATCAAATTACAAATAATATAAAAAATTTAATTGTTCTATAAAAAAACTTATAATTTTAAAATTTATAAAATAAAATTAACAAAAACTTGAGAATGCATTATATTTAAATAAAAAGATTGTTAACAACCATGCTAAAAAAAGAGGGAGAGCTTGCATTTCAAACAGTTCATCCATACAAGTCCTTGACTATATATGCTAGATACTACAAGCAAAAAATTGCTTCTTTTCCAAAAAATCCAGTTGTTTCCCTTTGAAGGGTATATAAGTATGAACTTTTCTAAAAGCAAGATACAATAATACATAAAAAACCATTCAGAAATTAGCTACTTCTGCTGCTTTTCACCTGGAACTGCAACTAGTTGCACTACTGATGTCTCCTCCATTGGATGGTCTTTTGCAGGAGAGTCTTGGCAGTGGCTACACTGGTTCATATTAACCAGTTTTTCCACATCTTTCTTGATATTATCAATAGTCCCCATGAGCTCGTATAGGTCCCCGTGATTGCCTTCAATTCTGGAATCTTGATTAGCCATTTGTCTCGCCATCCATTTCACCTCTTCTGCGATTTCTTTGGTTTCCTTGACTCCCTTGTTCATGATATCGTAGAGCCAACGCAAATGCTGCTTGATGTCCAGCATGGTTTCCTATAAATCGTCCATGGTGACATTCCTGTTGTTTTTCCATTGAAATCGTCCATGCGTCATTTTATGGTTGACTTTGCAGTGAGTCAAGTATTTACAAACCCAGTCTCCTTTTTTTCTATGAATGACCTTATATTGAATTTGAGTATTTATAAATCCACTCTCTTGTTTTGGATATGATTGAACTTATATTGAATTGGGTATATATACATTGGTTGTATTTTCTCGTTACAATTAATGTTATATTTTCTTAGGTATTTATACACCCACCTTTTTTTTTTTTTTTTTTTCCGAGGCCCACCTTGTATTGAGTTTGGGTATTTATGCACCCACTCTCATTTTTGTTCATCATTCTTATTCATGGTCCCTTCTTGTATCTAAGAGGGGATGTTGAGAATGGTGTAAGATTTGGTTTTGGTCTCAAGTGACCCTACATTGTATAATTTATTATATTTGGGTTTGGTTAAGGCCAACCTAGTCAATGTAGGCTCATAACCTCTCTTACAGAAAACACCCTACCCCTTGATGTGTCTATATATACATTAACTCTAATTTGTAATATGCATAGATACATAAAGGAGAATATAAACAAATGTACATGTGCACTCATGGTGTTTGTAAGATGTGCAACAAAATATATGTATGCGTGAAAATCATTGAAAGAGATTATGCTCATCTACCAAAGGCTAGAATCATTGGTTTATTTGACTTGTATCTTGGTCCTCAGATTGCGCAACAAAATATACCTCTTTTTTGTGAGTCTCAATGAGTTTTTCCTTTAGAGTAAATTCCATTTTAGTCAATGATTGTGTTACACACCTTTAACAACTTTTTTTTCTAAATGTAAACATAATTAGTAAGTTGTAAATTATTCGAAGGTCCCCAAGCTCTTATCGCTGAAAACACCATATCCTTTTAAAACTAAAAGAGATCACATGTTCAATGAAAGATCAATTGGATTAATAAAATAATATGTTTTCTTAGTGGATAATAAGTAAAATGATACTATCCTTGATAAGGGTTTCACAAATATCAAGTACTTTAATAAGTTTAAGTAAATGATATTTTTTTTTCTTTTTTGTTACATTAAGACCAACTAGGTTTTACTCTAAACCATGTAATTTTTCAATGATAGCGAGTGTAGAGCATTTGTTTTTTTTTTTAAGATGGAAAAACTTATCATAGCTTAGATGTCAAACTTGTAATGAGGAAAATCATCATTGGCTATTATCTGCAAATGTTGGAATACTCATCAACGTTATTCAAGGAAATCCATGCTACAAAATTTTCACTCCTCCTAGATGCCTCTAGGTCTTGGGTTGCTAATCTAATTCCTTACATCTGAGGAAATCAAGCTCTTAATCAATAAAAAAAAATCTTATTCAAAAACTATAGAACATCTACTTTCTAAGAGACATTCATTTTATATATTTAGATTTAAACTTATAAATTACCATAAAAATGGGGAGTATGTATAAGTAGGTTGTTTCTGAGTAAAGTGCACATCGTCCACTTTAAAAAAATATTTCCTCTATATATTAAGATTAAGAGTGATGAATATGTGCACAATTGGGACTATATGTCCAAATCTATTGAAATTTGGTTTAATTAAATGGGGATATGTTGAAATTTAGCTTAATGGAGTGGGGATAAATTTAGTTTAATGGCTTAATGGAGTGGGGATATATTTTGAAAGGACAAAAGTAATTGTTGAGTGGTGAGGATCATGGTGTTTTTGAAACTAAATAAATGTTTTTAGAAAGGTTTGGTTTAGTATGATATTAAATTTTAATTAAAATAGTGAAGGCCAATAAATTTGATGCTTACACATTTGAATTGGGAAAACATGAAAGAAATGTTCATAATAATGTTTTGTTTAACATAGATAACATAAACACATTGCTAATAGTTTGAAGTAAAAGAGATATGTCAATGGAAACTAACTTAAAATAGAAGATAAATTGTTGTTTACCTAATAAGGGGAGACCATGGTGGACCTTTGCTTCATAGATTTTATGTTCTAAGTAAATGTGTCACACTACCATTCGTTGTCACTTTGCTATTATTGCATGCATTGGTGGTTAGATAAAGTAAAGAGAAGGTTTTAGTTATGAAGTTAATGTGCTCTATTATCTTGTATTATAGGATGAGAGACGATCCACAAACAAGAGACTTATAGTCTACTCACCTCACCAACAAAAATATTCTTTAAAACTAAAAATCTTGATATTTGGTCTTGGGATGATGTAGAGATATATGTTTTATAGAATTGCCTCCAATGCTTCTATTCGTAGTGTATCCTGAACACAACAACCAATTGATAATGCAACAACATTCCGAACTTTGGCCTCAACTTCTTCTATTGTTAATCACCAAATAGGTAGACACTAAATAGCTACGCTTTTTGGTTTCAAGGCTTATATTATTTTATATTTGCCATTATCTACAATTTTAGGTTACAAATATAGGTTGTATGCTTAAGAGTTGTTCAATAATTTACACAACCAATCCTCTTCTGCATTCTCACTTATCAACCAAAAGACCCCTTTGGGTTTCTCTATAAGAGGATATGGGTTGAGCCAAGGTAGTAGGAAGGCTAAGTGTCATTGTCCTTTTCTTTCTTATTCCTTATATATCTCTCCTATTTCATTTTTTTTAATGTTTTGATTGTCTTTTTTTTTCTTCAACGCTCATTAATTGTCAAATTTCTCATGGGTGTTAATTCTTACAACCATTCCATTTTGTTCATATCCATTTCAGATCACACCTCCTCATTAAGCATCCTCTGGTATCCAAAAGCTTATAGGAAACCAAGCTTTGGATCAATGTGCCTCTTGTCCACTTCTCTAGAACATTGTTCTCAAATCTAGCTCTTGGCTATAAATTTAACTTTGGATCTAACTTTGTCTCTATGTTGTAGCATTTAGTGTTGGTTCTAGTTGTGGCTTCAGATCTAGTTTCTAGCTACCTCTTGTTCTTAGAGTACAAGAATATGCCTATGCTTTGAGCAATATTTATATTTGAAACTCTCCTCAATTAGAGGCAGTTCCTATCTTTAGCATGCCAGTCTCTTTCACTCTCAAACTTGGGGATGTTCTATCTTGGCAGTCAATGGAACCTAAGATGAATTTTGGCCTTCACTTTTTTAGTGAGATACTAAAAAGCTATATGCCATCACACAACAATTCATCAAAAGGAAATGTGGATCCCCTCCTTCTAATTAGATCAATTTATTTCCAACAAAGAAATAATTATGCTACTTATACATTCTTACAAACCTCTCTATCTTTGTGGCAATGCCAATTGAATGACATCATTCATGTATAATTAAAACATATTTGTCTTCCAAAAAAATTGAAAACCATGCACATGTATGGTTGTAGGTGGCACCAATTCCTATAATCTTGTGGACAATGAAATGCCTCAAGTTTTGGAGAATACAAGAAATGGAATATCATAGGTAGCTTGGAGAAACAATTGTATCCAATGGTTTACCTAGTTCAAATCTACTCCATGAATTATCCAACATTTTGTTTTCTTTGATGACTTTCAAGGAGTTTCAAGGAACCCCCAAGGTTATTGACCCCTGTGTACCACTTTGTCACACATCTCTAAGAAGTGAATATTTTGTTCCAATACCCTAGGAAACAATTGGATCAAGGATACCTTTGATGTTAGCATCAACTTGTTGTCCACTTCATTGAAAAAACTATGCTCTTGTGATACTATAACTCTTTGAACAATGTATTATCCTTGGGATGGAGATGTCTCATCAATCCCCTTCTGCTTCACTCTCTACACTCTACTCACTGTGTAATTCATGGGATGAAGCTTTGGATAAAGCCATGGAAACCAAATCACCATTACCCAATCCTAGCATCTAATGTGGATCCTCAACCTGCAAACACATCCTTTTGTTTTAAAGGTCATAAGACCTTTAGAGGTGATATTTCTAATATATCAGTATTCTACAATCTCTATGTGATGACTCTTACACCATAACCTCTTCATAAATAATTATCCATTCGAATATTGTCTTATATATAGGTAGAAGTGATTTACTTTATATCACTAGACAAATAAACATTTGGAATCGATTTGAGAATTTTTTTTTATGGATTATTTAGAGGCACACTGTTGGGTTAACCATAAATGGGAATGAAGTATTTTTCCTTTGAGATCCATTGTAATGTTCTTTTTTTTTTGTAAATTGAAGAGTGGTTCATTGTTGAATTGTTTCCATGAATTTCATTTATTTATGGATGTTAATGTTGGGAGACATGGCCATGGAGCAAAGAATTTCCATTTTTATTAGTCCATGTTGAAGGTAAGGTATTACTGCAATGAGTTTGATGTTTACTATGAGGTATTAAAGTTACATTGTTGTTGGGAAAACAAACTTCATTTCCCTTGGACATCTGGCATGATATATAGGTTACAGAGTCTTGACTTTCTCGACGTCTTATTAATATTTATTCACCCAATACTTAAAGTTATTAGAAGAACAATTGTTTTAAAACATTGACAACACTAATAAATATGGTAATTTTTAAAATGTATTAGAGTAAATGTTAACAAGCATTAATTATAAGTTAGTAAGTTACAGGGGATACATTTTGCAAGTATTAATAATGTCCAATAAATCTTACATAGTATCACAAGATATCATTGACATAGCTTTGGACCTCCTTTTGCATTTCTTCAATCCAAAACTATTTGATATGAGCACAATGCAAAATTTCATTGACTATCACTTCCCGTCAACTTTCAACACGTTTATGATTAGATTTCATAACTTGATTCTAGATAGCATATATTGAAGCACTGTTTCACTATCTAATAATTGTATGAGAAGAAAAATTATCATTATATAATTCGTATCTTTGTATATAATCTTTATTTTATTTAAATAAAGGATTGATGACTATCAAGTATCTTTGCTTAAGCGTAGATGTATTTACTCATTAATATAGAAATAATAATGTTCGGATATTTGTATCAGTCAAACTAGTTAACACCAGAAATGAAACAATTGAAGATATGATCAAACTTCTATTTCAGTAAACTTTGGTGGGTTATGGTTATAGTAGAGTCGATTAGAGGTGTTGGACTGAATTATTAAAAAAACAGTGAAAAAGAAACAAACCTTCGTATTATCTAAACCCTCAAACCCTAGATCTTGAGTAGTTATCCAATATCACTTGTTAACAAACAATAAGGGATTACCAAGGTTACATTCGCATAGCAAACAACAATAAAGAGTCACGACAGAGTAGGAACAATATTAATAAAGTCCTACTTTAACAAATATTAATATAACCAACATAAATTCAAGAATTACCATTATGCACAACCCAATGAATAATTATCTCTTAAATGTCATCATATTTATATAAGTATATAGTTTAAAGAATAAATGTAACTTAACAAATGAGTAGTTGGAACGGGTACAGTTGCTCCAACCTCTCTCATAATGTATAAATAGTAATCAAAGATAATACAAAGTCGGATCCGACATCCCTTCCCACATACTTGTCTTTGATGGATGTGTATGAGTGTAATGTATGCTTGAATGTGATGTGAAAGCCTAGCTGTCAACCTCTGGTGCCGTTCAACATAAGAACCCTGCAAGAAATGCTCAGAAATGATGATGCTACGTGATGTTGCTGTAAACATAATCGTCCATTATTCTAGTTGATGACGTGACTGGAGGAATGCAGATGGGAAGAATCGTGACCCGATGAGAGAAATATTCAAAGTTTGGATGCTTTGATTGCTCAATGCACTCATTTACTTGTCGACCAGGCATTTGAATGCTGACCACTGAAGGAAGTATGATCACGATGAGCAATCTTTGCCTAAGGAGAGATTGAAGATCGCCCGTTGCATGATATCGACAATCAGGAAATCAAAGAACCTGCAAGAGAAGGACGAGACAAATAAATCTGCAAGGAAGATGACGGACTGCTCCTGTCTAAGAAAGATCAGATTTTGAGTTGATATGCCGCCGGGAATTTGTCAGTTTTTCATTCTTGTTATTTCTTAATGCAAAATATTTTTATGAAATTTATAAGCGTTCGTCGACTTCCAATTTCTAGCAACTATTGGCTTCCAGATTTTAATTCATCATCAATCAAGTATGAAAATAATGGTGGTGATTCATGACCTGGAACTAGTCGTTTGACAACCCACAATTTGTTGACCAAAGCAGCCAACCGAGGAGCCCAGTTTGTGACAATATTCCCATCAACCAGTTCCGAGGAGCCCAGTTTGTGACAATATTCCCATCAACCAGTTCTGTCGGCTATCATATTAGTGGATGCTCAACTACCCCATTTGATCGTGGATGTGGTGCAGATTGTGGATGTCGATCGAGGATGGGAGAAAAGCGATAGATGGATTACGAGCTCCACCACCATTATAGATGAATCCCACCAGAAATTGAGATATTTGCTATGCAATGAGGAACGAGATTTCTTTATCAGAAACAATGGAGAAAAGGTTCCAATGTCAGAGCTCGCGGGGAAGACAATGGGTCTGTATTTCTCAGTCCAGTGGTTTGGAGAATGTAGAGACTTCACTGAAATTCTTGCTGAGATATACAATGAACTTTTGACAAAAGGAGAGCCATTTGAGATTGTGTTTGTTGGTGGTGCTACATATGAAGGAACCTTTAAATTTTTTTATGCAAGCATGCCATGGCTGGCTCTGCCATTTAGTGATAGATTTATGATCAGTAGACTGTATCAGCACTTTGGAGTTGAAAACAATCGTCCAAGTTCGGCTATAATAAGCACTGATGGAAACATACTACATACAAATGAAATGGGCTTGATCCATCGGTATGGAAACCGAGGTTACAGTCAATTGCTTTGGATGTTGCAAAACAACGTAAGTGGTGGTCATTAAGGCTACGATTGGCACAAGATCGTCGAAAAGATTGTGGCCACTGCTACTCTACCTTAGCACGCTAGAAAATTAAATTTTGGAGCCTGTCACTAAGATCAAAGGCACTGGCACATCCCAAGATCATTGTTAGTCGTTTAATTTCCACTGAAGATTGTGCCGAAAGTTGCGAACTCACTGAACAATTTTTATGTAGACCGGTGCAGTGGTCGATCCCTAAATGGTGTATGATGGCCAGACACGACTATTCCTTAAGGTGAGAACACTGCAACTTCTTGAATAATTGACTGCGTATGCCTGCTATCGACCATATATTAATATTGATTAAAAGCAGTATCTGATGATACGACTATTCCTTAAGGTGAGAACACTGCAAACCTCTTGAATAATTGACTGCTTATTCCTGCTATCCACCATATATTAATATTGATTAAAAGCAGTATCTGATGAGTTGAAAGTTGATTAGAGACCATAAGTGTTTCCAACAGTTCGTCGTCCGAGCCAGTCGATGTGTTACAATGATCTCAATTTTTCTATATATCCACATCTAAAATATAAGTATTATCCATTTGCTTCGATTTGGTCAACGTCGTTTGACTATGGTCGATCATTAAGACCAGCCAAGAAATTTCATTATATAACCACGTCCTTGACTATCGACCATATCCAGCATCCCTCTCTCAAAGAATTAAATGGGTAACCACCAACTGCTCCTGCCCACTGAGACTATCGACTGATTGCGATATGAAATTGTTAACAAGCCACCGACTGATCTTGTTCCTCATTTTTGTCGACCACCACTCCCTGATTCACTCAAAGTGTGGATCCTTCTAATTAGAGGAATGGCATATATTGGTGTTCGATGATAAAGTTGTTTAGTCGAAGTCAAGAGCCGACCGCCACCAAGATGTATATGTTCTCATGAAGCTGTCGACCACCATTGGATGTTGCATTAAAAACCGTAGATGGAAGGATCCATGTTATTAAAAATTGTTGTGTAAATGTTATGATCCATTTTATTAAACTTGGTCGATGTCCTTAATATTGTATTTTGGTCGACCCATGCAACTAGTCGATGCAGTCGCCTTCTTAAAATTTGTTGATTGGTTAAATTTTTATTTTTGGGTTGGTATTTGAAAAAAAAATCGTTGGTTATGTAAAGTTAGTCGGTGCTGACCTCTTATAGTTGAGTCACTTTTACTGTAAATTTTTGAAGTCAAGAGGGGGATAAACATGAGTCTCTTGTGAGGTAGGCGATCCTCTCCATATATCTCATATATATCATCTTAATGGTGGGAGGAATTGGTACATCCATATGTCCTCTAAACGATCGATTGAATGGAAGATATATAGAAATAGTTCAAAAGATGGAGATTTACCTTGTAACGTTTTGGGGTGTATTTACAGGATCTGCACATGTTAACCATTGGGTAGCACCAGTTTAGTCGAGCTTGCTTGCGCACCCTTTATCACACTATTGCACTTTGCAGAAATAAATATGCATTTTACCCTCAAACGAACCATTATAGTTGAGATGTTCAAACCAATGGTTTGTGTGCCTCCTCTAGTAATGATTTAAATACTGGTGTGTGTGCATTCAACCACAACACCCCTAAGCATACGCGGTTCAGAACTAACCAGGTCAGCTCTGCATTGTAATTGATCTTGTGCTTCCCACTTAAGTTCCGAGAAATGCTTTGGTTCTGGTTGGCATAGCATATCTCTAATTGAAATATGAGGCACATGAGGCACATAAGCAATGATTTGGGCTTGTAAAATATATTCTATAAAGGATTTTAGGGCCTTGACCAATTTTAAAATTCATCTAACATTTTAAAGCAGAATCTGACCATTGGAAACTCACCCGACCTTTCACTCTCATTTCGCTATGAGTATAGTGTTATTGGCAGGTATCCGATCTCGTCATCTACGAATTTTATGCTAATGAACGATTATCTAACATTCATATTCTTCACCATGCTGCACGCAAACAATTGTGCGTATTATTTCTGAAATATGAAGAAGGAATTGGTAAAGTTGAGTAGATCCGATGAAAACATTGTGGGGAATTTCTCTTGACTAGCATCGAAATGTGGTTGTTTTTTATAGGATGAGTATCAAGAAAAAACCAAAACTTGTGAACATTTTGTGCTTTAGAGATAACACTGCCCATTATGGAGACCTCGAACAAGAATGCAAGGAATTCAAATGCTAACAACCAAGATCAAAATATCGATATGACGACGTTGTTGCCATCACATAGATCTCTTATACGTAGGTCCTTGTAGCAGGGTTCAGTTTAAGGGTGTGCACAACAACCTACAAAGATCCACCCAAACAAATACCATTCCTCCTCATTAGTAGAGTGTTATCCAGAGTCAAGAGAATGGAATTATCAATTAATTAAGCTTTGGGTGCAGGAGATATCCCATGAAAAATCATTGTAAGAGAAAATCAGTAGAAAGAAATCCAAAGATGGAAATCAAACGTGTCAACCATGATCTCCATAGATTATAATTCTAGGATTGATTCCGGAAGTGAGAATAATAAGAGCACGACATATGCTGCAATGGCCATTTTGAACACTCTAACATATTTTGCAACCCCCTCATGTCATGGGGACATGTTCTTCTACCATAGACATGCATATATTAACTCCTGTTGATCTAGGCTCCTCTTATGTCACTTTGCATCAATTTGAACTGAACTACACTGACTATTTTTCTGGAACAGTTTGGTTTTGAGGGAAAATGGAAGGAAACAGAGTACATTTGAAATTTGAAATTTGGTATGCATTTGAAATTTGAAATTTGGGATGCATTAAATAATGTAGAGAGTACGCTTCAATTTTACCATGCCTCGATATGATCCAAACGGTGATAACAGAAACGACGTCGGGTTGAAGTCGGAGAATGAATTGCGGAAAAATGGAATAGTAGACGTAGGATGTATGGCTTGTACTTGGACGAACTTGATGGGAGCTTATCGATTTTTGGAGGATGACGGGACGGGACTAGGCCCAGTACGAGTTTGAACAAGGGGTCGGAAGATGGTCGAAGGTCAATCAACAATTCCGTCGTCCGAACAAAATTGTCGCATATCTAGACAATTCATATATATATATATATATATATATATATATATATATATCCAAAGGAAAAAACATTTTATTCATTGAATAAACGTGAACTTCTCTGATGAGCTTACATAAAGTTCAGCCTTTGTACAACTTCTTGAAACCAAGCCTGTTTAGATTGCTTCATAAGGTAGGAATGAAAGCCCATTCGAGACTTCCTCAATTTTCATCACTCCTGGCTAAAAAGCAAGAGCCTGTTTTGAAAGGGTATCTACTTCTTCGTTGAGTTATCTATATATGTGTGCAAAGGTTATCCTTCCAAATTGAGCCTTCAAGTTCCAAATTTCAGCTAGTAAATGTTGAAGGTGTGGTGCTCTGATGTTATTTCTTCCATTTTCCCAGTCTACAACCATTTTTGAGTCGTTGTATATCTGTATGTCCAGAATTTGTCTATTTAGGGCCAGTCTCAAGACTGCCCATAAAGCTGCAAGTTTTGCCTTGTTGTTGGTTGCTTGGCTAATGGCATACTTGATGCGTAATTTTTTCTCTGTAGTAATAAGAATGACTGCTCCAACACCTCCAAGAGGAGGCACGCCTTGACTTGCACCATCAAAGTATGCCCATGGTGTATCCTTGTTTATATTAGGTGTTGTGATAAGTCTTTTCTTGACTGGGACTGAGCTAAGTTTGTGCTCCTGGATCTTGTTCATTAAAAAAGCAATGGTGAGATCAAGAGATACTCGTACATTTTTTTAAATGGTTATGTTTCAAGCCTCCCAAATACTGTATACAAAAAGAACTGGGAAAGCTTCATATAAACCCACCACCTCATCCTGCGTTGCAGTTGGGATTTTGTGTGTTCCTTTATTGGAGAGCTTCCTTGTCACGCCTATCCATATGCTTCCTGCATATGGACATAAGGAAAATAAGTGTGATCTTATCTCTTCACTTATCTTGCACAATGGACAAATTCATGGGCCCTCGAAGCCTCTCTTCTTCAGCATTTCCCAAGTTAATAACTTGTTGGATAGTGCCAGCCACATTGTGAGAATAGTTTTTAGAGGACTTTGAATTTTCCATAATCCACTCCACCACCATTGATCCTCCAACTCTGCCTGCTCTCTGATTGCTACTTCATAGCCATGCTTCACTGTATACTGCCTTGTTTTTGTATTTTTGGTCCAAATAAGCCTGTCGGGTTATGTGCTCAGTTGTATATAATTTTAGACAATATATTGAGAAATTTGTTCCATTTTGTAGCGTGTGCACTAGTTAGACCAAGATCCTGGGCGCTTTTCCAACTTCTCCTTCCTCTTGGAGCATGGTCTGATCGCGCATCTGCTAAGGAAAGTATTCTCCGTGACCTTAAATGTTGAACTAGTTGTGATGACAATTTGAAGTTTTCTCCTGCTCCAGACCACGGGTCTTCCCCTAGTCTCACTTGTTCTCCATCTCCTATCTTCCATGCAATTCAATTTCCAACTATTGGATAGGCCAATATCATCACTTTCCACCCAATTGAACCATTCTTATGTGTTTTAACTGGATTCCTAATCCATTCTTATAAGCTTGATACTAGGCAATATTTGGACAGAATGATCCTTCCCCAGAGTGAGCCTAGATTTTTAAATAGTTTCCACAAGGTTTTTGTAGCTAGGGTGTCAAATCCCCAAATTTTCAAAAAAAATTTAAACTTTTATAAATAGCATAAACTCATACTAATGCAATAATTAAATATTGATTAGTTAATGCTTATTAGTTTTTTAACTAAATAGACTTTATGTATGTATAGAAATACAAGTAGAGTTTCTTGTCGGTCTTCTGATTATTTTCTGTTTGCAACAGCAAGGGGATATGCTATGTTATACTGGGCTTACTTAGCTGCTAAGCTAACGCACACAGTTTTCCTTCTGTTACAGATATCCAGGTAAAGTTTTGGGATTGCTGCTTATCAGATCTTTTAAAGTAATAAAATCATATGCTGTTACCAAAATCATTCAGTAAAGAAATATAGATATAAAGCTTGTTAGCCAGACTATTCAGCTTCCTACAGGTAAAGCTTTCCTTGTTCTACTTTCGATAAAGAAGAAATTCAAGGAGATATAGTTTTAGAGATACTAGAGAACAATAGATCGCTATTTTCATTTACATTAATAATATTAAAATATCTTTATGGAAATCTGAATCTAATGAGTTTATTGTAGTGTACTCATACTATCATTTTTCTAGTTCATAGCTTAGATTTGGATTATCATGTTCGATTCCACTTCATTTACCTATCTACTGTTTAACATGTTATGCCCAATGCATAAAGTGTTTGACTGCAGAAAGGATTGTAATAAGTAAAGTTCATAGATTCTTTATCCCAACATCTACAGGATTTCCTGTTAGTTATAAGCCTTTATTTAGTAAAGAATTCAAGAGCTTGGAGTGATGGAAAATATCTTTATTTTCATGATCAAGAATAAATTAAAAATCCATGTACGCCTCCCAAATAATCAAGTAGCATCAAGACCATAATACTATGAACTTCCAGATTGAACAAACATCAAGAAATAAAGATGGCAGTTTGCATAAATTTCTTGTCTAGCTATCACCTATAAAATTCTTGTAATACTAGCATAGAATAAAAGTTATAAGTGTGCTTTTTACCACCTGAACTGGGAACTAACAAGAAGTTCTTATAAATTTTAACGTCATCTTTGTTTTGGTCTTTGCTAACGCCTAAAACACATAATTAAACATAGTCCCTCTTGTTATTAAAGGACATAACCATTTCATATAAAACTAGTTTATAAAGCAAGAACAAATCTCATTTTGTTCAAGGTCTATCTTTAGAGACTAACTATCTTATATAAACAATATTTAACTTTAAAAAGAAATGTTAGTTTCTTTTGTTTTTGAATAATACACTAGAGTATTTAACCAATTGGCATACAAATTTCATGAACCATATTAACTTGACTTTACATCCGAGTTCTTATAACCTTCATAACACAAAGTTTATTTGATATGTTATAAGTACAGGTCTACCCTCAAGCGAGATATATACTATAACATCAAACTAGGGTTGTTAATAATATAGCCATACTATAGTTATAGTTTTCAATGTAAAATTTATATGTTAAAGGTTTAACAATACATTGTATGCATTGTAATGCATAATATAACTTTGTAGAATTATTACAATTTAGCAAATTATAGACATAATATAGTTTATTCCTTGCAAAGCATTGTCTTATAAGATAGAGACTAACATTACGACGTATAATTTGTAAAGCAGGACAATGTCAAAGGTTCGACCTTATGAATGCCTTCATACCGTGATTTGGTTTGCCAAACAAATGATTTGGAACATTAACAAATTGACCCACTCATTAGCGATTATTTAAAAGCTGTCGTGGCTGTCTCCTCGCCATGCATTGGATGTTTATAAAGTTGACTCGCCCTTTTGCTTGCCTCAGTCTCTCCCTCGCCTTTGGGCTTGAGCTCTACAACCTTGCTGGTGGTTACGGTCGATTCTTGCTCTGGTACTGTTCCATTATAGCTTTCCTTCGTTGCGTGCCTTACAACACTGTGCATAAGTTTGTGACTCGGTCAAAGGCAGCATTGCAAACGTTATAGATGTAAGGGTTACTTCAATGAGCTCTGTTGACAATTTGGTCACGGCATGCCTGTGAGGCTATCGAATTCTTGTCAGCTGAGTCTCCATTTGGAAGGAGATCCTCGGTTCTCTGCCAGTTCGTTTGTTTGCAAAAAAAGGAAAAGGGTTTGGTACTCGGCTCTGGTTACTCGATTGCTTTTCAAAAGCTGTTCGTTTTTAAAATAACACTGGTAAGTTCAGTTCTGAACTCACGGCTTTGTAAAAATCAGATTATAATTCTATACCAAAGCTAGGGTTCTAACCCTCGACTGTTTCTTTAAATGACAGGTTGACCTCCTCGACGCAGAAAGGAACGCCCAACGCTTGGCTTCTAACTCCACGGGTAAGCCTGGTTCCAACATGCACATCTCCTTACTGGTTGTGATGACAGGGTGCACTTCCGTGATTTTCCTTGGTTCTCTGCTATCGTACTTAGCTGTAGATTAGTCAAATCATTTTACCAGGGTAAATCCCTGAGATAAAATAGATGTACAGCTCTTGGGCCGAGGCTGTATTTACATACTTGCCTCTGCTTAAGAATGGCGATGGTTGCTTGGTTTTTGAGCTGTTAATTTTTAATGTTATTGTTGAGGGTATAACCCTAACTCTATAAAGAGTTTTCCGGCTACGGCCGTGGATGTAAACTGGATTTTAAATACTGCAGGGTTTTTGTAAATAATATTTACAGTAATACTTTTCTTTTTGTTTTTACAGGCCGTAGGCCTTGCATTTACAGTTATGGGTTATTAAAATGAACAAGTATTAAATTCTTATGTGAATACTTTGTACTGAGTAGAGTTTTACTCTCCGTTTTACTTATACTTTGAAAAACTGGTTTCCCTTCTTGCAATTACTTACTGCTGTAAAGAAAAAGATAAACACAAAGGAAACTTACTGCGTTTCGTTTTAATAGCCCAGCTGTAAATGTTTTTAGTTATAACTATTTCATTATGCTATTGCTTAATTTTATAATGCTTAAGCTCCATGATCGAGCGTTCTGTGCTTGTATCCTTGCTTTTGGTCCAGTTATATACTTCTAATTTATTTTAAGCATTATTATTTGTTTAGAACCCATAATATCTAGGTAACTTGCAGACTTTTAATACTGTTATATGTTTAGGGTTTTTAAACCTATTTTACAGTTGTAAAATTATTGTTTTTATATTATAATAATCATTACTATAATACAAATCTATTGTGATTTCTTTATCAATACTAGTTCCTTTAATAACATTTATTTATTTTATAAACAAATTAAAAGACTAGTATATAAATATTATATTATTTACATTATGTATATTAATAAACTAGATTTTTATTTGTATGTGATTATTACTTATATAACATCATGCTACATAGTAATTACTGGAATACATTACTTTACTTTGATGTTATTAAGAGTATTGTTTTAATGTCATATACTTATTATATGGTTTTGAAATTTGAATATTTCTTATAGTACTTATATAATAATTAAGTAAACTCTGTATAATAACAATATAAACACTTAACTATAAAATAGCATCTATTTGAAAAGTAACAGTTGTGAATTATGTTTTAACTGAGCTGAAAACAACATGAGTATACAAAAATCTGGGTATAAGCGTTCTCTGCTATAACACAGACTACCAGACTACTAAAAATACTGTAAGCATACTTATTCTCTCTTTTCCATGCACAGTTAATATTTCAGAGGAACAGAGTTACAGTTCTAGATTAACTAAAAGTTGTAGAAAGATAGCTGATAAATTAAACAGAAGATATTTGTGATAGCTGTAAGTAAATTAGAGAACTCAGTTCAGAAGAATACTTCTTCTAAACACTGAGATACTGTGCTAGAGTACTATCTGATGATATCAGATGTGGAAAAACACAGTGATACTAACAGGTTTTGCTACTAACATTCCAAGATACTAATTTTACAGATGTTAAACAATTATTCAGACATGTAAAATATTTATAACATCTATCCATTTATACTCAGAAAGACATAAAGAAATGAATGAAGAACCTGTTTAATGTTGTGGACAACAATAGCAATGGGAGGCCGTTCCTCCCTACCAATTCCTGGAGAGCGCTCAGACAGCGACTTCTCGGGACCCCT
>LPNX010542689.1:0-35150 GCA_001517045.1 Pseudotsuga menziesii | reverse complement strand
ACTCTGCTGAGTCATCAATCCCTACTTAGGATTAAGTTTATCATAATGTCTAAAAAATATAATAAAGCAAATTACTTAATTTTACAAAATTGGGGTATGTGACATAGGGCTTTGCAGAACAACTCTAGATTCTTAATTCCCCATCCTCCTAATTCCTTTGGAAGAGCAATGACCCTCCATTTTACCAAGAGGATTCCCTCTGCCTACTTGCTTTTCGTCCACAGAAAGGAGAAGCATTTCTTTCTGATCTTTGTCATAATGCCCTTAGGAACGTATGCTATTAATTCCCTGTATACTGGAATGCTTTGCAGGACGACCTTTAAGATCACTAATCTTCCCCTTCTTGAAAGAAACCAATTGGCCCAATTATTAACCCTGCTCTCTATCTTTTTGTATAACCAGACCCAATCCTGGTGTGAGTAACTGTGGGGCTTCAGAAAAAAACCAAGGTATTTCAAACCATCCTAGACAGGTGTGAATTGGTAAGGTACTATGTCCCTTTCCCTCTGGATCATATCATCTGAGAACTCGTTATGAATTAAATTAGATTTTTCCATATTGACTACCATTCCCATAGCTCTTTTGTATTTATCTATCAAAGAATCAGAGGCCTCAAGATTTATGATGGATCCTTCACCAAAAACTAGTACATCATCCATAAAAAGAGTGTGAGTGACTTCTTCATAATTGGACACTTTGATGCCTTTTATCACCCGGTTTTGTTTTGCATTGTGAATTATCCTACTTAATGCTTCTGCAACTAGAAGAAAGATGAAGGGTGAGAGAGGACATCCCTGCCTTAAGCCTCTTGATGGCCAGCAAAAATTGGTTAGAGAACTATTGATTAAAACAACAAAAGAGGTGGACTGCAAGAATCCCATGATCCACTCCACTACTTCCAAAGCTACTCCAATTTCAATCAACAACAACCTAACAAAAGTCTATCCTACCCTGCCATAGGCCTTGCATAGGTCCAACTTTAAAGCAAAGGCTCTTTGTTTTTCCTTTTTGATCGTGTGAACTGCCTCCTGAGCTAGTGACCCAGCATCATGTATTTTTTTGTTGTATAGAAAACCAAATTGTTCTTCAGAGATGATTTCGCTTAAAATTGGTTTGATCATCAATGTTATGACCTTGGCTATGATTTTGTATATCATGTTGCAGTATGATATAGGTTTGAAGTCATCAAAGGATTGAGGTTTTTGTTTCTTTGAGATCAATGTCAGAAAGGTAGAATTTATCATGCCCAGGACTTTCCCTGATCTTTGGGACTCTTTTACCACCTTCAGAATGTCCTTCTTCAGCAAATCATAAAAACCAAGGTAACATTCCAGAGTAAAGCCATCAGGCCCAGGGCTTTTTCCTTTTTGAAAGGTATGTAGTGTATGGCTTATTTCTTCCTCAGAAGTTTCCTTGGTTAGTTCTTCGTTCATTTCCTCAATTATCATCTTGGGAAAAAAACCTAATACTTCCAAAATTTCCTGAATTCGGCATCCTTCTGGCTCCTTGAAAATGTTTTGGAAGAAATCCACCCCTACTTCTGCTTTATCCTCAAAGGATCTTACCATTCTTCATTGTTTTTCCCTGATTTCACATATAGTGTTTATATTCTTTCTATGAGAAGCAAACCTGTGAATTTTTTTTTTATTCTTATCCCCTGCCTCAAGCCATAGTGCCCTGCTTTTTAAACGCATTAGTTGCTCTTCTTTAGCAAGCAGTGAATCCTTCTTGTTCTCTAGTGATTTCAATTGTTCTGTTTCCTCTACACTGAAAACTTCTCTCTCATTTTTCTAGAATATTGCCTCTGTCCTTTTTTCCACATCCTTCAACTCCGTCCGAGAGAAAGTTTTATGCTTTTTGTCCAAATCTGTGGAGATTTTCTTTGCCCTAGATAGGTTTTCTACAAATTGTTGCATTGCAGTATGATTTGGTAAACTTTTGATGGGTTTCCAAGCACTTATAATTTGGTCTCTATACTCGTCCTCTTCCAACCATAAATAGTTAAATTTGAAGGGATTGGTAGCCGAACAATCCTTCTGTAGGTGCCCGATTCTTCTGCAATTGAAACATCTAAAAGGGATCTTCCAGTAGTCTAACCTCTGCCACCATACACTTCCATGCACCACAATCTTAGTTCTTCGTACAGCTCATCCCTCATGTCCATCTCAACCAGTATTCGAGCACACCTATGATCTAATTTCTCCTCCCAATTTTCCTCCATGGCAATGAACTTTCCTCATTTATTTCCAATGGCTTCAAATATCTTTGGTTGCCAAAAAACCATAGGGAGGCTTGGTAATATAACCCACATTTGTTGCACATTGTGTGGTGTTTTGTATGCTTTGAAATTGACTGTTGAATTTTTTAGAATTAGCCCCAACGGACCCCAACTCCAATTCTTAACTCCAATTCTTCTCCAGAAGTTTGGTGTTATCTTCCATGCTATGCACTTTGATTAAAAACCAGCCTTTGAGGAGAGTGTAAAAAATCGGTTTGTATCCTAAGAAGCTTACCCAATTCTCCTGTATCCACTGTTGCAACGAAGCTCTGGCCATCACCTTCCCGCAGAAGCAATCGACCAGCGCCTAAACAAGGAAATCTAGTACCTGTTCCAAGCTAATATCTTTACCTACAAGCAGTTTTGGGCTCCCCTTCCTTGCTTGCATCCCTCTGCGTTTCTTTGGCAAGGGTGACAGCTTACTCACACGCTCATTATCCTGTTCGACGTCAAGCTGATTATTGCATTTCGTGGAATCCATTAGTGGATCATTACCCGAAAAACCTTCCGCCTGTGGCATGACCTCCATTTTTGTGGGTCTTACCTCGCCTTCTGTGCAGAAAACCAAACCAAAATCACTGACCTCGTCGTAATCAACTTCTTCACTATACATGATTGATCTGTCCAAACCGTCCACTCTAGACTTTTGATCCTGTTCCTCATTCTGCTCCCGCTAAGAGTTCGAAGTTAAAACCAAAAACAGAACGCTCCCTGCTCCTCGCACGAGTTCTCGCCTCTGAGCCTGTTGCCGCAGAGCAACATTTTGGCTCCCTCCCCCCTATATATATATATATATATATTAGATTTGCCTTGCCCTAAAGATTATTAAAAAGCTTTCCTTCTACTTTGGTTCTAGCTCTCAATGTTTTGTCAAGATCTTTTGTGTTGTAACTGCAACACTGCTTGAAACAAAATGATATTATACCATAGATCCATTTCTAGGCACAACTTATCCTCCCTTACCACTAATAAAAAAATGCCAATAATAACACAAAGCATATACCCTAGAAAGTCAAGCCGCCACCAATGGAAGAAAACATATACCCTAGAAAGCCTAATGCAAACCCCAAAATATTATTTTAATATGTTTATTCTCAAATTGTGAAAGGTCGAGAGCACAAACAGGAACAACTTACAAGCAATTGAAGAGCAACCACAAACATGAACAACTTACAAGCAAATGAAGAGCAAACACACAGTCACAAGGCGAGCTGTAACAGCAATGGTCAATAATTAATGACGAGAGAAATTCAAAAAAAAAATTTGAGAAATTAAGGACGAACATGAAAAATAACATTCAAATACAAAAAATAGAATTAGTAAAAACTAACAAAGTGGAAATTTTTTTTGAATAACGGATTCCTTGAAGATTTTCTTTAAAACTGCACAGTAGAGCATCAATGTTTGGAATTTAATTTTTTTTTGGAGTCCGTTCCTGTTAAGGTGGAGGAAAGGCGGTATGTATGTCTAAATTTGTATTTGCTGGTTTCTTTACCTCCGTGGTCATTTGCATTTTACGTTTTTGGAGTCTTTGTAGTTTATGGAAGCTCTTCCTCTGTTGTTTGTGTTGTTTGTCTGTCTGTGTGTCTGTGTCTGTGTCTTTGTTGTCTGTGTGTCTGTGTCTTTGTTGTTTGTCTGTATGTGTGTCTTTGTGTCTGTTGTTTTTCTGTATAGTTTCAGCTTGTGACGAAGGAGGGAATCTTTTTTGAATTTGGATGTTGTTTGTCTGTATGTGTGTCTTTGTGTCTGTTGTTTTTCTGTATAGTTTCAGCTTGTGACGAAGGAGGGAATCTTTTTTGAATTTGGATGTTGTTTGTCTGTATGTGTGTCTTTGTGTCTGTTGTTTTTCTGTATAGTTTCAGCTTGTGACGAAGGAGGGAATCTTTTTTGAATTTGGATGTTGTTTGTCTGTATGTGTGTCTTTGTGTCTGTTGTTTTTCTGTATAGTTTCAGCCTGTGACGAAGGAGGGAATCTTTTTTGAATTTGGAAGCAGGAATTAAGGATGATGTGGCGCTGTAATAACCGAGGGCCAGGCCTGTCATAGATCAAAATGAAAGGTATGTTTCTATGTTTTTTTTATATAACTTTTTATAATGATGGTATTTTAAGAATAGGAATATAAATTGTAGGTTGAATTCAAGAATTCAGTGAAAAAAAAAAAATTCATGGTTTTCTAAACTGGAATAGAAATTGCAAGCTAAATTCAGAAATTCCTTGAAAATAAAGAAATATTTGGTGAATTTTGAAGCATGAATCAAGGTGAGGTGCTGTGGAGCTGTAATTGCCAGAGGGTCAAGTCCATCAAGGTATGTCTTTGTAGGTTTTAATATTCATGGTTTTCTTAGAACAGGAATATAAATTGTAGGTTGAATTCAGTAATGTAATGAAAATAAAGAAATCTTCATGCTATTCTCAGAATAGGAAGAATAGGAATAGAAATTGTAGGTTGAATTCAGGAATTCAGTAAAAACAAAGAAATATTCATGGTTTGGTTTTGGTAGATCAGGAATAGAAATTGAATGTTGAATTCACGAATTCAGTGAAAATAGAGAAATATGTTAGGTTGGCTACTGTATGGTAGATCGACTACTACTGAATGTTAGGTCAGCTAGAGTTGGAGAGGGAGGGGTTTACTGCAAAAAAAGATGGCTGGTACCTCAATTGTGAGTTGAACAGAAGGATCTGTCCTTCACTACCTCAAATTGGAGAAGCCTCTGCTAGGATTCAGGAATTCTGTAAAAGGGAACACTGAGAAATTCTTGCTTCAAACTAAAAACAAAGAATAGGATATATGTGTGGATAATTTTCTATGAGAAGTGCACCTGGAGTAATCCAATCATACACTTGCAATCCTTTGGAACATAGGTGGGAAGAAATAACTATAGGTGAGCAGTACGATTCCTGAGGAAGACGTAGATAGACAGGGCAGGGTTTACGTACCTCTCTCATGGGGATGCGCATGCCCCACCCTTTACCCAGAAGCTTCGTGATGGCGACATAACTTGTTCAACCGTAACCCTTCAGACATCAACTCCGCAATCAACAAATTCACTTAATGATTTTGAAAATTCTAAATCCTCTGTTCCGATTTACTGAATGATTTTGAAAATTCTAAATACTTTGTTCCGATTCACTGAATGATTTTGAAAATCCTAAATCCTTGTATCAAGGTTTGACCACTCCTCGTTGGAATGCTACTTCACCCACTATATATGCTTGAAAATCCTAAATCCTTGTATCAAGGTTTGACCACTCCTAGTTGGAATGCTACTTCACCCACTATATATGCTTGATTCCAGCATTGTCCAGCTTCCTACTCTCAATCAACACTCTTGGATATCGCATCAGCATCACGAATTGAATTTATATGTATTGTATTTCTTGGAATTATGAATTGTGAATCTCACCATTAACTTGTTCAACCATAACCCTTGAGAAATCAACTCTGCAATCAGCAATTTCAACCGGTTCTCCTCTGCTCATATCTACTAAATGATGGTCAATTTTCTTTAACCATTAGGTCTGGTGCTAGGAGTTCATTCTTTATAGGATTGGATTACCATTATGACAAGCGTAACCCTTGAGAAATCAACTCTGCAATCAGCAAATTCACGCCGGTTCTTTTCTGTTCCGATCTACTGAATGATGGTCAATTTTCTTTAACCATTTGGTCTAGTGCTGGGAGTTCATTCTTTATTGGATTGGATTACCATTATGACACGTATATAGCGATTTGTCTTTGAACTGGTGGTTTTGTTAACACGATAGTTTCTAGATGTCGTCACAGCCTCGAGCATTCACCACTTTTTCTACACAGTGGTTTGATCCCTATGCAATGAGGTGGGCAATGGAACTGGGAGGTAGTGGAATGTCTATTTGTCCATTCACCACCATTTGTTGCACAGGCAGCTCCACGTTTTCTACTCTGTGGTTTGACCCCTATGCAATGGAACGAGGTTGTGGTTATATATAGATATAACATGGAAATTTGGAATGTACGAGGCAATTGCCTATTTGTCCATTAATGCAACCCTTTGATCAGGCCATAGCCTTGTATTGCTGTGGTTGGAAATTCAACCTGTAATCCATGTGTTTGCCAACTCATGTATTTTTAAGAAATTGTTTAAATGTCGAGTTTCTATTTGTATTTTTTCAAGCATGTGCATTGTTCCTATTGTATATCGTTACGTTAAGCTACACATCTTCTTCACACTGAGTTGTAAGTGCACTTCTCGGCACCGTGATCATTATTGCTTGTGTTTTTCAAGCAATGAATCCTCACACTGGGTTGTAAGTGCACTTCTCGGCACAATGATCATTACTGCTTGTGTTTTTCAAGCAATGAATCCTGCAACCATCTTCATCAGGCTGAAAACCCTTTTCCAGATTCTGAAATGTTTCCAGTTTCTAAAACCTGTTTTGTAAACTACTTAGTGGTAGCTAGAAATTGCTGAGCTGTTTCCAAAAACATATGTGACAATTGCCCAGGCATTTCATGAAATTTCTAGCAGTTTTTAGCAATTTTTTACTAAAGCTCCAAAACGGGAAGAAAAAAAACCTCTACACCTAACCCTAAGAGTGCCCTATAGCACTAACACGTAAAACAGGTCGTTTGAAATGAAAAGAAACCCTCTTCTGAGCGTATGATTTTTCAACATGGAGTAGCATACCAGTAAAAAGAAGAACACTACAACCAGGCTTTTTTAGTAGATTTTTCTTAAAAACTTTGTTCCAATTCCCAGAAACCATTTCCTTTTGTTTCCCCATTTCATGTGTTTTCCTACGTAGACTACCCCAAAGTTTCCAATACTTTTGGATACTTGTACCAGTTTCGGGAATGGCGATTCCTGTTATTTACAATTTCCTATTTCTATTACTTGGGGAGGCATGGGTCTTACCAGTGGAAAAGTGGTCCTTAACATATCGGATGCAAAAGATGAATACATAAAGGCCTAGAAAGTTGCAGGACGTGACACCTTAAGTACCAACTTAGATGTTTATGTCTTGGGTCTTATCACTCTAGGAAGATCGTTTAAAGGCACTTTTGTTGAGGAGGAGTTTATTCCGAAGGATGCCTTGAGTTCTATGGTTCTTAGTGCTTAATCCTATTTCTGTTCCTGCTTTTGATACTTATCACTAGATTTGGTCCAATTTAGAGGATGTCAAATTGGATGATTTAGATGGTGAATGAAGAGAATTATGATGCTTTTGGCCGAAGTCCTTTTCTCAAACTTGTAGCTTTCAATTTTCCTATAACTTGCATAACTAGGATGTATTCAATTTGGTTTTCTTATTTACAGTAGCGTTAGTGATGCGGTGGCTCAGCTGGTTAAAATTCCAAGCTGCTATGCTACAGGTTCGAGTATGACTCACAATGGATTATGAACCAATACACTGGTGTTTACTATGTCCATGTTCACCATCATATCTCATTGATGGTTCCATGATTGATCTAATTATATATGGTTGTGATTCTATTATTATGATTTTTATGGATTCTGATTAGCTTTTATGGTTTCTATCCATATATTTTGTGCGCCCAAAAACTAAATTTTGTTTCAATTAATCATTGACAGATTCGGTCAATTTGGGTAGTTATTGTTTAAATAAGGCTTCAATATAAAACTAACTATTTGAAGACGCGCTCATTCTCCTCCAATGTCTCTTTGCAAATTCACAAGAGCACCCATGCATATTTAGGTTAATATTAATCTATGCTTACATAAACTCCGCAATCAACAATTTCACTCAATGATTTTGAAAATCCTAAATCCTCTGTTCAGATTTACTGAATGATTTTGAAAATCCTAAATCATTGTATCAACGTTTGATCACTCCTCGTTGGACTGCGACTTCACCCACTGTATATGCTTCATTCCACGCATAGCATTCCAGCTTCTTCCTCTCAATCAACACTTGACTGGATATCGCATCGGCATCACGAATTGAATTTAGATGTATTTTGTTGTTTGCTGCATTTCTTGGGATTGTGAAATCAACTCTGCAATCAGCAATTTCACGCCGGTTCTCCTCTGTTCCGATCCACTGAATGATGGTCAAATTTCTTTAACCATTAGGTCTAGTGCTGGGGGTTCATTCTTTATTGGATTGAATGACCATTATGACACATATATAGCGATTAGGACACGATAGTTTCTAGCTGTCCTCGCTCTCTACCATTTGATACACAGGCAGGTCCATTTGATAGTGGGTTAAGGTCATCATTGTCTCTTATTATCTTATGGCATACTTCTGCATTTAAGTCGACCTACTTTTTTTTATATGAAGATCTTTTATTTTCTGTGAATGTAGATTGTTCTAGTCCTTAGCACATTTAGGATCCACAAAGCGAATTGCTTTTTAACTGTAGTTTTCCTGATTAGAATTGCAACACGGTTTAACTCATTTGTTTCGTAAATCTCTACTTCTATCTATCCTCACTAGATTTTTCTTATGAGAAAGTTTGATATTAGAAAAAAAATGATAAATCATAAGAGAATTTTAGAAGATGTGTAGATTTGCCATTAGCTAGAAGACTTGCCTCATAAACTATCTTTTCAATTCTTTTAAGATACCTTTAAAACAAAAATACATTTGCAATAAGATATATGCAATCTTCACCAAGTACTGAGGACTCTTAAACTGATCAAATCCTGAGCACTCTTAATCTGATCCATATGACATCGCCTGAGTCTTAATCTGATTCATATGACCTATTTCTAAAATAGTTTTGAAATGTCTTTTATTAATATATTAGATTTTTTTAAATATATGACAATTTTTTAAAAGTTGGTTTATGTACAGGATTTGCAATATACAAATTGCATTGCTTAATTTTTGGAGAGTGTTAACGACGAGAAAGAGAGGTAACGATCATTATCTTTTTCATATTTTTTAATGTTTAAAGTAATATTTAAATAAGGATGACTCATATATGTTTTGTTTTTTTATTATTTTTAGGTATCAAGCGTCTTTAAAACATTGATTATAGTGATATTTAAATAATGATGCATCTCATATTTGTTTTGGTTTGTTATTTTTTCAGGTATCAAGCATTTTTTGAACATTGATTCAATGTTATGTTATTTACAAGCCTCCTTTGAACATTGATTCGGTCTTATTCAAAACATTTTAAAGTGATTTAAATTGGACTGGAATAGTTTAATATTTTTGAGAGTTTTGTAAAGACAGATACTTACAAACATATTATTCTTAATATATATAACTATATTTTTTGGGGATGGGATTAAACCCATCAAAATGCTCTAGATGGTGGGGCGCCCCATCATCTTTAGAGTAGTCTATGATCGTGTTATGATGTAGTATGTTTTTTTCCATATTCATTTTCCAGTAATTGTCTTCAAATAAACTAATTTTATAATTTCTTCAATATTAATAAATTTGATTTTTTTAGTTAAAAGTTATCTAGTACATAAATAAGCCTAATTTTCCATTTAATGTTTTCACACAAACTAACTTCATAATTTATATAGTACATAAATAAACTTCATTACATATATTTAAAATCCTAATAGTTTTTATATTTGTGTTGCTTTAATATTGTTTTTCACATTTTTATTTTGTTTATTCTTTTTCTTTTTACTTTTTCTCCTTATTTTCTATTTTGCAATTTTTCATCTTTATTTACATAGTATTAAGATTATTATATTGCTATTATTTATATTTATTGATATAGTGGTTATATTATTATATTGTTATCTTATTTTTGGGTGTAATTTTTGTTAAATTTAGTGCAATGTTTTAGTGTGTTTGAGATATTTGTATAGTATTATGTATGCTACTCTATGTATTAGTATATAAGATCATTTTTATGTTTGTTAGATGAAATCCTATTTTTTTGTATGCAATTCTATGCCTTTGTCTTTGTGTTTGAGATCTTTATACATGTATTTTGTATGCGATTCTGTCTTTGTTAGATGGAATAATATTTATGTTTCTTAGATGAAAGAACGTTTTTTTGTATGCAATTATATGTTTTTGTTAGATGAGATGATTTAAATGTTTGTTAGATGAAATAATGTTTTTTGAATGCAACTTTATGTGTTTGGCTTTGAGATCTTTATACATGTACTTTGTATGTAATTCTATGTGTTTGTTGGATGAAGTCATGCTTTTGTATGTGTTTGGGTTTGAGATCTTTATACATGTATTTTGTATGCATTTATATGTATTTGTTAGATGAGATGATATTTTTGTATGTAACTTTATGGCTTGTATTTGTGGATCTTTGTACATGATTTTTTGTATGCAATTATGTGTTTGTAGATCTTTGTGTAAGTATTTTAGTATGCAACTTTGAGTTTTGAGTATGTAAATCTTTATTTCAAATGAGAATTGTTTGTATAGATTTGTATATTTATATTTACATTTTTTTTTATTGTATGTGTATTTTTAAATGTATGTGAATTTTGTATTATGTAAATTATGTATAACTTATGATTATATATATGTATGCTTATTTGTATTATTACAACAAATATGTAATATAATTTCACATTTTATTTTTATTTTTTAATTGTTTTAATATTTTTTAATATTGATCATTGTTGTTTTATTTTATTTCTTTTTAATTTTATATGTTGTTTCATTAAAATTTATGAATAATTAAAATATATTTCATCATTATTTTTAACTTTTAATAAATTAAATAAAATGCATTTTTAACTTTTAATAAATTAAATAAAATCATAACTATAATAAAATCAACTTAATAAATATATAAATAAAATATTCGATTGAGACATGACAGCTATATTATTTGATTGCACACATAAAAATTTAATAATATAATTTTGATTAAATATTTTGTAATTAATAATAAAACAATAACTTTAATTAAAATCTTTTAATTAATATTTTATATTTGTGTTGTTTTAATATTGTTTTTCACATTTTTATTTTATTTTTTTCATTTATTTTATATTTTGCAATTTTTTATCTTTATTTACAATATTTATTGATATTTTTTTTGTATAATTTTTGTTAAATTTAGTGCAATTTTTTGGTGTGTTTGAGATATTTGTATAGTATTATGTATCTAACTCTTTGTATTAGTAGATGAGATTGTTTTTATGTATGTTGGATGAAATCATGTTTCTTTGTATGTAACTCTGTGTGTTTGTGTTTGTGTTTTAGATTTGTATACATGTATTTTGTATGCAATTCTATGTGTTTGTTAGTTGATATAATATTTATGTTTGTTAGATGAAATAATGTTTTTTTAATGCAATTCTATTTGTTTGTTAGATGAGATGATTTAAATATTTGTTAAATGAAATAATGTTTTTGAATGTAACTTTTTGGATTTAAGATCTTTATACATGTATTTTGCATGCATTTTTATGTGTTTGTTAGATGACATGATATTTTTGTACGGAACTTTATGAAGTCATGAATGATTTTTTTTATATGCAATTATGATCCTTATATTTGTGGATCTTTGTACATGATTTTTTTGTATGCAATTATGTGTTTGTAGATGTTTGTGTAGGTATTTTAGTATGCAATTTTATGTTTTGGGTATGTAGATTTGTTTATATAAATTTGTATATTTATATTTAATTTTTTAATTGTATGTGTCTTTTTTTAAAGTGTGTGAGTTTTGTATTATGTAAATTATAATGATATATGTATGCTTATTTGTAGTATAAAAATAAATATGTAATATAATTTCGCATTTTATTTTTATTTTTTCAAATTAATCTTTTAATTTTATAATTGTTGTTTTATTTTATTTATTTTTAATTTTTTATATTAAAATTTTTGAACAATTAAAATATAATCCGCCATCATTTTTAACTTTTAATAAATTAAATAAAATCATAACTATAATAAAATCAATTTAATAAATATATAAATAAAATATTTAAAAAATTTAAACAACCTGCTTTAACAACAAAGCACGAATATCATTTTGTTGTAACAACAACAATAAAGCACGATTTTTGAGGCCATAAGTAAAGTTTCTAAAATCTCAAAGCTAAAAAAAGCTCTCAAATTTATAATATATTTAAATGTATTAGTAATAAACTACATACTAGAAGAAATAAATTAACCATAGCTCAAATATCTTAACAACTATTAAAAACAAACCATTAACATAAAATAAAAAAATGCTCATATTTGCAGCGAGTATGCTACTGTTTTACATTCAATTACAAATTTAAATTCATTGTTAATTACGAAATTTTAATTTATTCATACTATTAAAATTTAATTATTATACTAAATTTATATTATAATTAATAATTACGTTTAATTTATATTATAATTATAATTAATAGTTAAATTTATAATTCATTGTTTAAATATTGCACTATTATCATCATGTTAGCCTAATAATTTAGCTGTTTTATAATTACAAAATTTTATGATTACTATTTAATTATGATTACAAATTTTAAATAGAAATTATAATTTTTTTATTAGTTACAAAATTTTAATAAAAGTTATGGTTTTATTAGTAATTACAATATTTAAAACTTAATTATACTATTAAAATATATTATGAATTTAAAATTTTCATTAATAACAAAAATTATAATATTTTATTTACTTTTTAATAAAAATATAATTTAATTATAAAAATTACTTTTTAACATTAAATTATTATTATAATATTTTAATTACTTTCTAATAAAATCTATAATTTAATTAATAGTTTCTAAATTTTAAATTATCTAAATATTATAAAAACATGATACTAAATTTTATTTATTTATATTATTTTATAGTGTTTTTAATTTCTATTTCTATTATAATTAATAATTAAATTTATAATGCAATTTTTTTATTATTTTATATTGTTTTTAGTTTCTATTTATATTATAATTAATAGTTAAATATACAATTCAATGTTTAAATATTCTTAATGTTTATATTCTCACACAGATGGCAGATTCTTTCTATCTATATGAGCAAATCCAGAAGCCTTTTATAACGTATAACCTCAAAATTAAAAGCAATACACCCTACCCTAGGCTCTTATGTACAAGCACAAAATCAATAACATGGGAGACCGTAGACTTCCTAAACTAGCTTTAAATTTCGGCCAAAACCGTCGAAGGCTTCCGCAAGGTTGGTATAAAGATACCAAGGCTTGGTTAAACTGTTGGGGGATCAACTAAAATGTTGCATTACAAAATATAAATAACATTAAAAATATTCACTTCTAAGTTTAAGCAGAAAATGTGGCGTGAAAAAGATTTAGAGAATAAAAGAAAATTAAGATATTATAAAGAGGTAATCAATCCTACTCTAAAAGATCAAAAGTATCTCTCTATTTTAACTAGTTCAAAGAAAAAAATTAATATAGCCAAGATAAGAACAAATTCTCATGAGCTTCATAGTGAAACTGGTTGTTGGGCAGTTCCTAAAACACCATGGACAAAAAAGATCTGCATCTCTGTGAGAATATGAACATTGAGGATGAAAAACACTTCCTCTTAGAATGCCCTACGTACACCCACTTAGATCTCAGTTTCATAATCTTTGTTGTAATTCTGACTTTCCTAGCCTTTTAACTTGTCCAAATTATAGTGAGCTCGAGACGCTTCTCTCCAAGCTCTTTGAGCATAGAAATACAATTTTAAAACAAACTAAATAATGTGTTTCTTTGGGTCAGATAAATCAAAGTTTGATCCGAGTGGACGTTAATCACCATCAGCATCATCATTATGATATTTTAAGATTATAATTTAGCCATTTTATAATATTTTATTATTATAATATTTTATTATTATAAAATAGAAATGATTGTTAATAAAAAAAATTTACATAATTTTTATTTTATAATTTAAATATTTTAATTAAAAATAATCGTTTTAAGGTTCTACTTTAACTATTTTATAATTTAAATATACTATTTTAAATAGAAATTATTCTTAAAATATATTTATATATTATATTTTTTAAATTTATTAATTTATTTTTATTTTTATCAATTTTATTTATTTTATAAATTTATTTTTAATTTTTTATCGTTCTTTTTATTATTGCATAGGAATATATTATAAATTAGATAAATCCATTAATAAAAAATTATAGTATTTTAGTTTACTTTTTAATAAAATTATAATTTAATTAATAAAAATTACTTTCTAATATTAAATTATAATTATAATATTATATTTTTAGTTTTCATCTTTATTATAATTAATAATTAAATTTATAATGTAATATTTTATTACTTTATATCTTTTTTATTTTTATTTATAACATAGTTAATAGTTGAATTTATTATTAACTATTTTATAATGTTTTTTAATGTTCTAATTAATTATAAAATTTAAAAAGAAATTATGGTTTTATTATTAATTACAATTTTTATTTATTTATTATGTAAATAAAAATTATAATTTTATGATTAATTGCAAAATTTGAAATAGAAGTTATAATGTTATTATTAATTAAAGATTTTAATGAAAGGTATTGTTTTATTAGTAATTACAATATTTGTAATCTTAATTATACTATTAAATTTTTATTGATTAATTTAATAGTATAATTAAATTAATTTTTATATTATCTTATTTAATTTGATAAATTTGTTATTGATTTTTAATTTCTTTTTCAAAGATTATAAAATACTTTTTAATAGTTTATTAGTTTATTTCATAGGTTAATAAGAATAATATTTAAAAAAATATTATTATTAATGCATTAAAAATATATTATAAATTTCATAATTTTTTTTGGCTTTAAGATTTTAGAATTTTTACTAACAAGACCAACTCCGTGAAGGAAAATACCTTTTAATATTTATTAGTTTGTTTCATAGGTTAATAAGAATAATATTTAAAAAAATATTATTATTAATGCATTAAAAATATATTTTAAATTTGATAGTTTTTTAAGCTTTGAGATTCTAGAATCTCTACTGACAAGACCACGTGAAGGTGAAAACTCAAATGGCCTCAAAAACCATGCTTTATTGTTTTTATTACAATAAAGCGATATTTTGTGCTTTGTTGTTGTTGTTACAACAAAGCGGATTGTTTAAATTTTTTAAATATTTTATTTATGCATTTATTAAGTTGATTTTATTGTAGTTATGATTTAATTTAATTTATTAAATGTTAAAAATAAAGATAGATTATATTTTAAATGTTCATAAATTTTAATATAAAAAATTAAAAGGAAAAGAAAAGAAAGAATAACATAAAATTAAAAAAATAAATAAAAATAAAACAACAATTATAAAATTAAAAGATTAATACTGAAAAAATTAAAACAATTATAAAAATAAAAATGAAATGTAAAATTATATTAAAAATAAGCATACATATATATAATCATAAGTTATACATAATTTATATAATACACAATTCACATAATTTAAAAAAAATACTGTACTTTGTACTTTGTTGTTGTTGTTACAACAAAGTGATATTCTGTGCTTTGTTGTTGTTGTTACAACAAAGTGATATTCTGTGCTTTGTTGTTGTTATATCAACAAAACAACAAAGCGGGTTGTTTAAATTTTTTAAATATTTTATTTATGTATTTTTTAAGTTAATTTTATTATAGTTATGATTTAATTTAATTTATTAAAAGTTAAAAATGATAATAAATTATATTTTAATTGTTAATAAATTTAATATAAAAATTTAAAAAGAAATAAGATAAAGCAACAATTATAAAATAAAATAAAAATTAATATTAAAAAAATATTAAAAAAATTAAAAATAAAATATGAAATTATATTACATATTTATTATTATATTACAAATATATAATCATAAGTTATACATAACTTACATAATACAAAATTCACATACATTTTAAAAAACACATACAATAAAAAAAAATTGTAAATACAAATATACAAATCTATACACACAATTTTCATTTGACACAAAGATTTACATACCCAAAATATAGAGTTGCATAGTAAAATACTTACACAAAGATCTACAAACACATAGTTGCATACAAAAAATCATGTACAAAGATCCATAGATACAAAGTCATAAAGTTGCATACAAAAATATCATCTCATCTAACACAGAAATGCATACAAAATACACGTATAAAGATCTCAAACCCAAACACATACACAAACATTATTTCATCCAACAAACACATAGAATTACATACAAAATACTTGTATAAAAATTTCAAACCCAAACACATAAAGTTGCATTCAAAAAACATTATTTCATCTAACAAACATTTAAATCATCTCATCTAACAAACACATAGAATTGTATAAAAAAAAACATCATTTCATCTAACAAACATAAATATTATCCCATCTAACAAACACATAGAATTGCATACAAAATACATGTATAAAGATCTCAAACACAAACACAAACACATAGAGTTGCATACAAAAAAACATGATTACATCTAACAAACATAAAAATGATTTCATCTACTAATACATTGAGTTGCATACAAACTATATGTAAAAATATTTCAAACACAAATACAGAGAATACATGTACAAAAATTTCCAATACAAATACAAACAGTTGCATACAAAATACTATACAAATATCTCAAACACACCAAAAATTGCACTAAATTTAACAAAAATTACACCCAAAGAAAAGACTACAATATAATAATATAACTACTATATCAATAAATATAAATAGTAGAAATATAATAATCTTAATGCTATGTAAATAAACATGAAAAATTGCAAAATAGAAAATAGTGGTAAGAGTAAAAAGAAAAAGAAAAAACAAAACAAATGTGAAAAACAATATTAAAGCAACACAAATATAAAAACTATAAAAATTTTAAATATATGTAATGAAGTTTATTTATGTAATATATAAATTATGAAGTTTGTTTATGTGAAAACATTAAGTGGAAAATTAAGCTTATTTATGTACTAGATAAATTTTGAAATTAGTTTGTGTGAAAATATTAACTAGAAAAAAAAATTTATTAATATTGGAGAAATTATAAAATTAATTTATTTGAAGACAATTACTGGAAAATGAATGTGAAAAAAAAATACTACATCATAACACAATTAGAGACTACTCTAAAGATGATGGGGCGCCCCACCATCTAGAGCATTTTGATGGGTTTAATCCCATCCCCAAAAAATATAGTTATATATATTAAAAATAATATGCTTGTAAGTATATGTCTTTACAAAACTCTAAAAAACAGTAAACTATTCCAGTACAATTTAAATCACTTTAAAATGTTATAAATAACACCGAATCAATGTTCAAAGGAGGCTTGTAAATAACATTGAATCAATGTTCAAAGAATGTTTGATACCTGAAAAAATAGCAAACCAAAACAAATATAAGATGCATCCTTATTTAAATATCACTTTAAATATAAAACACAGAGAAAGATAAAGATCGTTACCGTTCTTTCTTAATTCATAACATTCTTAAGAATTACACCAAAATAAGCTATGCAATTAAATGTAAATGATGAATCAATGTTTTAAAGACGCTGGATACCTAAAAAAAATAACAAAACAAAACAATATGAGAAAGATAATGATCATTACCTCTTTCTGGTTGTTAACACTCCAAAAATTAAGCAATGCAATTTGTATATTGCAAATCCTGTACATAAACCAACTTTTAAAAATTGTCATATGTATAAAAATATCTAATATATTAGTAAAAGACATTTCAAAATTATTTTAGACACAGGTCATATGAATCAGATTAGGACTCAGGCCAGGTTATATAGATCAGATTAAGAGTGCTCAGGACTGGATCAGATTAAGATTCATTTATAACTCAAGTCATATGGATCAAATTAAAAAAAAAGGACTGGATGGATATGAATTTAGGAAGTTATCGGCCTGCTATAATTCTGTCAGTTGAGTTCAATTTTCTGCATAATTTCGAATTTCAAGTAATGTTATTTGTTCTTCTAACATCAAACATTCCCATAAGAAATATCTAGTGAGGATGGATAGAAGTAGAGATTTACGAGACAAATGAGTTGAACCGTGTTGCAATTCTAATCAGGAAAACTACTGTAAAAAAAGAACTCGCTTTGTGGATCCTAAATGTGCTAAGAACAATTTACATTCACAAAAAGAAAGACAACGTAAGAAAAGTAGGTCGACTTGAGTGCAGAAGTATGCCATAGGATGATAAGGGACAGTGATGACCTTAACCCACTACAGTACGAATTACATGAAGTAGCTTAATGTGAACACATTTGGAGGATCAAAGCATTAATATTAGACCAAATTAAGTCAGCTAAATATAGGACTCTTTTACCCACAAGGTCACATAACTTATCGAGTATTGTGGACTTATTTGTCTTCTGAACGAGGGATGATAATAAGCCACACAATTATTTAATATATTAATAAAAGACAATTATCTAATATATTAATGAAAGAAATTTCAAAACTATTTTAGACACAAACAAGTCACAAGTCATATAAATTTCAAAACTATTTTAGACACAAACAAGTCACAAGTCATATGGATGGATGAGATTAAGAATGCTCATAACTGGATCAGATTACGAGTCCTCAGGATCAGATTACTAGTCCTCAAGACTGAATCAAATCAGATTCAGATTCATTTATAACTCAGGTCATATGTCCTCAGGATCAAATTACGAGTCCTCAAGACTGAATCAGATTCTCAGGTCATATGTCCTCAGGATCAAATTACGAGTCCTCAAGACTGAATCAGATTCAGATTCATTTATAACTCAGGTAACATGAAGCAAATTAGAAAAATGATTCAGATTCATTTATAACTCAGGTCATATGAAGCAAATTAGAAAAAAAAACTAAATCAGATTCATATTCATTTATTCATTAAGTGAGTCCTCTATTCCTAATGAATTCTACAACTTATTAATGCAAATAAATATCTCTGTATATAAAATGTTGAGCAAGTGTCAATGCATTATTCTCTTAAGTACTGCACATCCGTTAAAATAAATAAATAGAAAACTCGACATTTAAACAATTCCTGGTTTCCAACGACAGCAATAAAAGGCTATGGTCATGGTCTGATCAAGGGGTTGCATGAATGGACAAATACACAATTGCCTCGTACATCCATGTTATACCTATATACAACCACAACCTCGTTCTATTGCATAGGGATCAATCCACAGAGTAATAAAAGTGGAGGTGCCTGTGCAACAAATGGTGGTGAATGGAAGTTTTCAAAACAGGTTTTAGAAACTGGAAACATTTCAAAATCTGGAAAAGGGTTTCCAGCCTGATGAAGATGGTTGCAGGATTCATTGCTTGAAAAACACAAGCAATAATGATCATTGTGCCGAGAAGTGCACTTACAACCCAGTGCGAGGATTGTGCCGAGAAGTGTTCTTACAATCCAGTGTGAGGATTGCGCCGAGAAGTGCACTTACAACCCAGTGTGAGGATTCATTGCTTGAAAAACACAAGCAATAAAGATCATGGTGCCGGGAAGTGCACTTACAACTCAGTGTGAAGAAGATGTGTAGCGTAACGTAACAATGTACAATAGGAACAATGCACATCCGTGAAAAAACACAAATAGAAACTCGACATATAAACAATTCCTTCAAAATACATGAGTTGGCAAACACATGGATTACAGGTTGAATTTCCAACCACAGCAATACAAGGCTATGGCCTGATCAAAGGGTTGCATGAATGGACAAATAGGCAATTGCCTCGTACATTCCAAATTTCCATGTTATATCTATATATAACCACAACCTCGTGCCATTGCATAGGGGTCAAACCACAGAGTAGAAAAAGTGGAGCTGCCTGTGCAACAAATGGTGGTGAATGGACAAATAGACATTCCACAACCTCCCAGTTCCATTGCCCACCTCATTGCATAGGGATCAAACCACTGTGTAGAAAAAGTGGTGAATGCTCGAGGCTGTGAGGATATCTAGAAACTATCGTGTTAACAAAACCACCAGTTCAAAGACAAATCGCTATATACCTGTCATAATGGAGCTGCCTGTGCATCAAATGGTGGTGAATGCTCGAGGCTGTGAGGACAGCTAGAAACCATCGAGTCCTAATCGCTATATACGTGTCATAATGGTAATCCAATCCAATAAAGAATGAACTGCCACCACTAGACCTAATGGTTAAAGAAAATTGACCATCATTCAGTAGATCAGAACAGAGGAGAACCGGCGTGAAATTGCTGATTGCAGAGTTTATTTCTCAGGGGTTATGACAATAATGGTTAAAGAAAATTGACCATCATTCAGTAGATCAGAACAGAGGAGAACCGGCGTGAAATTGCTGATTGCAGAGTTTATTTCTCAGGGGTTACGCTTGTCATAATGGCCATCCAATCCAATAAAGAATGAACTCCCAGCACTAGACCTAATGGTTAAAGAAAATTGACCATCATTTAGTAGTTCGGAGCAGAGGAGAACCGGTTGAAATTGCTGATTGCAGAGTTGATTTCTCAAGGGTTATGGTTGAACAAGTTACTGGTGAGATTTTAAACCTGTAATTCACAATTCATAATTCCAAGAAATGCAGCAAGAAATGCAATACATCTAAATTCAATTCGTGATGCTGATGCGATATCCAGTCGAGTGTTGATTGAGAGTAGGAAGCTGGACAATGCTGGAAGGCTATGCGTGGAATCAAGCATATACAGTGGGTGAAGTAGCATTCCAACGAGGACTCAGGAGTGGTCAAACCTTGATACAAGGATTTAGGATTTTCAAAATCATTCAGTAAATCGGAACAGAGGATTTAGGATTTTCAAAATCATTCAGTAAAATTGTTGATTGCGGAATTGATGTCTGAAGGGTTACGGTTGAACAAGTTATTGGTGAGATTTTAAACCTGACCTGCAGTCTTGTCGCCATCACGAAGCTTCTGGGCTAAGGAAGGGGCATGCGCATCCCCATGAGAGAGGTGGGTAAACCCTGCCCTGTCTATCTACGTTTTCCTCGGGAATCGTGCTGCTCACCTATAGTTATTTCTTCCCACCTATGTTCCAAAGGATTGCAAGTGCATGATTGGATTACTCCAGGTGCACTTCTCATAGAAAATTATTCATACATGTTATCCTATTCATTGTTTTCAGTTTGAGGAAAGAATTTCTCAGTGTTCCCTTTTACAGAACTCCTGAAGTCTAAGAGGTCGTGAGGTCGTGAAGGACAGCTCCTTATGTTCGCCTCACAATTGAGGTACCAGCCATCTTTTTTTTGCAGTAAACCCCTCCGTCTCCAACTCTAGCTGACCTAACATTCAGTAGTCGATCTACCATACAGTAGCCAACCTAACATATTTCTCTACTTCCACTGAATTCCTGAATTCAACATTCAATTTCTATTCCTGATCTAACAAAACCACAAAACCATGAATATTTCTTTATTTTTACTGAATTCCTGAATTCAACCAACAATTTCTCTTCCTGTTCTGAGAATACGATGAAGATTTCTTTATTTTCATTACATTACTGAATTCAACCTACAATTTATATTCCTTTTCTAAGAAAACCATGAATATTAAAACCTACAAAAACATACCGAGACATACCTTGATGGACTTGACCCTCTGGAAATTACAGCTTCACAACATTTTTATGGACCTGACCCTCTGGCAATTACAGCTCCACAGCACCTTGATTCCTGCTTCAAAATTCACCGAATATTTCTTTATTTTCAAGGAATTTCTGAATTCAGCCTGCAAATTCTATTCCTGTTTAGAAACCAGTGATTTTTTTTTTTCACCGAATTCTTAAATTCAACCTACAATTTATCTTCCTATTCTTAAAATACCATCATTATAAAGAGTTATATAAAAAAACATGAAAACATACCTTTCATTTTGAGCTGTTACAGACCTGGCCCTCGGCTATTACAGCTTCACATCGTCCTTAACTTCTGCTTCCAAATTCAAAAAGGATTCCCTCCTTTGTCAGGAGCTGAAACTACACAAACACGCAACATACAGACAAACAACAAACACAGACACATACAGAACAGACAAACAACAAACACACAGACACATACAGACAAACAACAAACACACAGACACATACAGACAAAGACACATACAGACAAACAACTGAGGAAGCGCTTCCAAAAACGTAAAATGCAAATGACAAAGGAGGTAAAGAAACCAGCATTGAGACATATATACCGCCTTTCCTCCACCTTCACAGGAACGGACTCCAAAAAAAAATAGAATTCCAAGGAATCCGTTATTCAAAATTTCCTTAATTTCTCACCTTTTTTTTTGAATTTCTTTCGTCATTAATTATTGACCATTGCTGTTACACCGCGCCGATTTTTAACAAAATCTCTTCAATTGCTTGCTGCTACACCGCGCCTGTTGTTAAGTTGCGAGTCGTGACTGTGTGGTTGCTCTTGAATTGCTTGTAAGTTGTTCTTGTTTGTGCTCTCTACCTTTCACAATTTGCAAATAAACATATTAAAATAATATTTTGGGGTTTGCATTAGGCTTTCTAGGGTATATGTTTTCTTCCATTGGTAATGGCTTGGCTTTGTTTTATTATTGGCATTTTTTTATTAGTGGTAAGGGAGGATAAGTTCTTGTGCCTAGAAATGGATCTATGGTATAATATTATTTTATTTAGAAATGGATTTATGGTATAATATCATTTTGTTTCAGCAACAAGCACAAAAGATCTTGACAAAACATTGAGAGCCAGAACCAAAGTTGAAGGAAAGCTTTTTAATAATTTTTAGGGCAACGCAAATCTAATATATATGGGGGAAGGAGCCAAAATGTTGCTCTGCGGCAACAGGCTCGGAGGAGAGAGCTCGTACGAGGAGCATGGAGCATTATGTTTTTGGTTTTAACTTTTAACTCTTAGTAGGAGCATAATGAGGTACATGATCATAAGTCTAGAGTGGGCGGTTTGGACAGATCAATCATGTATAGTGAAGAAGTTGATTATGACGAGGTCAGTGATTTTGGTTCGGTTTTCTGCACAGAAGGTGAGGTACGATCCACACAAACAGAGCTCATGGCACATGCGGAAGGTTTTTCGGATAATGATCCACTAACGGATCCCACGAAATGTAATAATCAACTTGACGTCAAACATGATAATGAGCGTGTGAGTAAGCCGTCACCCTTGCCAAAGAAATGCAGAGGGATGCAAGCAAGGAAGGGGAGCCCAGAACTGCTTGTAGGTAAAGATATCAGCTTGGAACAGGTACCGGATTTCCTTGCTCACGCGTTGGTCGGTCGCTTCTGTGGGAAGGTGACGGCCAGAGCTTCGTTGCAACAGTGGATACATGAGAAGTGGGTAAGCTTCTTAGGATACAAACCGATTTTTTACACTCTCCGGAGTATTTTACACTCTCAGGAGAGACTGGTTTTTAATCAAAGTGCATAGCATGGAAGATAACACCAAACTTCTGGAGAAGAATTGGAGTTAGGGTCTTTCGAGGCTAATTTTAAAAAATTGGACAGTTGATTTCAAAGCATACAAAGCACAACACAATGTGCAACGGATCTGGGTTACATTACCAGGCCTCCCTATCGTTTTTTAGCAACCAAAGATCTTTGAAGCCATTGGAAATCAATTAGGGAAGTTTATTGCCATGGAGGAAAATTCGGAGGAGAAATTAGATCGTAGGTGTGCTCAGATACTAGTTGAGATGGACATGAGGGATGGGTTCTATGAAGAACTTAAGATTGTGATGCATGGAAGTGTCTGGTGGCAGAGGCTAGACTACTGGAAGATCCCTTTTAGATGTTTCAATTGCAGAAGAGTTGGGCACCTACAGAAGGATTGTGTGGCTACCATCACAAAACCCGTTCATAAGAAAGTATGGGTTAGAAAGTAAACACTTATACCCATAAAAACTACCTTTGAGGAGCCAAGAATTATGGAGGATGAGAGGTTTAAAGGGAAGGAGCCAGGATCATCAGAAACGCCAGTTGGGCAAGGTTTATAGTAGGATGGTCAGGGTAAAGGAAAACAACGAATGTCACTGAAAGTACAACTGGAACCATTTTCTATGCAGGGTGGCGGGAATAATGGAAAAGTGACAGAGTCACTAAAAATGGAAGTGTGGAAAGTTGATGGCGAACCCAACTGGGAAAGTCAACTCACTCATCAAGCAAATAATGCGGAGGTTTCAGATGCTTATTCGTCACAAAAGGATAAAGGTAAAAATGACTCTCCTTTATCTTCCTTGTTCACGAAAACTTTTATTGTTTCACCTTTAAAGGAACAAAATTTGCCTTTAAAAAACCCTTGCAAAAGGGTAGAGTTTAAAAGAACGTACGATCATAGATCACGAAGCTCTTCTTTAGAACAAGAAGAGGGGGTTTCCTCAGGCGGATTGGCACTCAATATTTCATAGAAACCTAGATTAGGCAAAAAATCATATCTTTCCAAGGCTCAAGTACAAGCAGCCTTAGACATCAAAGAAGGAAAACAAGCTTGAATTAAACGGGCTCTTAAAGTATCGGCCCAAGGAAGGGGTGCTTCATGCACCTGCTATCCTTCAATTCAAGAGGATTGAGGGGGGGCTAAAATAAAACCTCCCTAAAAAGGTTGATCAACAACCTAAAACCTATTGTATTAATGATTCAAGAAACAATGTTGGAAGGATCTAAGGCAGAAGATATAGTAAAATAGATAGTCAAAGACTGGGAAATGTAGAGTATTGATGCATATGGGAATTCAGGAGGTATAGTGACAGCATGGAGCCCATTTTTACAACGAGTTGCAGTAAGAAAACAAAATTCAGTTATAGAAACCAAACTCAGAGATGGAGAGACATGGATAGAATTCACAGTCCTAAATGTGTATAGGTTGCTTTCTTTGATCGAAAAACCTTATGGGAAAATTTCAGTCATAATGGAGCAATGGATCAGGAAAATGTAATCTTGGGGGGTGATTTAAACTTAACCCTAACAATGGGACAAGTATGGGGAGAAAGCTCCAGACAAGATGCTCTGAGTTCCTTCTTTTCAGATTTCTTTGAAAAAAGTAAACTGGTGGATGTTTCTCCTCTAAAAATGGAACCCACTTGGAGGAATAAAAGGGGAGGAGCTCAGGCTATCTCCAAAAGACTGGATCGTTTTATGGTAGACGAGAACCTACTAATTGGAAATATAACCCTAAATTCCATAATAGAGACACGGGGAAACTCAGACCACAAACCAATCTCTTCAATTTTAAGCCCCCCCCCCCCAAAAAAAAAACCAGCTCCCTTCAAATTTAACCCTTTATGGTTGGAAGAAGACGAGCATAGAGACCAAATTATAAGTGCGTGGAAACCTGTCAAAAGTTTACCAAATCATACTACAATGCAACGATTTGCAAAAAACCTATCTAGGGCAAAGAAAATCTCCAAAGATTTGGACAAAAAGCTTATAACTTTCTCTCAGATGAAGCTGAAGGATGTAGAAAAAAGGATAGAGGTAATATTCCATAAAAATGAGAGAGGAGTTTTCAGCATAGAGGAAACATAACAATTGAAATCACTAGAGAACAGGAAGGATTCACTGCTTGCTAAAGAAAAGCAACTAATGCGTTTAAAAAGAAGGGCATTGTGGCTTGAGGTAGGGGATAAGAATACACATTTTTTTCACAGGTTTGCCTCTCATAGAAAGAGTATAAACACTATATGTGAAATTAGGAACAAGAAGGGAAGAATGGTAAGATCCTTTGAGGATAAAGCAGAAGCAGTGGTAGATTTCTTCCAAAACATTTTCAAGGATCTAGAAGGATGCCCAATTCAATAAATTTTGGAAGTATTAGGTTTTTTTCTTAGGATGATAACTGAGGAAATGAACGAAGAACTAACCAAGGAAATTTATGAGGAAGAAATAAGCCATACACTACATACCTTTCAAAAAGGAAAAAGCCTTGGGCCTGATGGATTTACTACGGAATTTTACCTTGGTTTTTATGATTTGTTGAAGAAGGACATTCTCGAGGTGGTAAAAGAGTCCCAAAGATCAGGGAAATTCCTGGGCATGTTAAACTATACCTTTCTGACATTTATCCCAAAGAAAAAAAAAGCTCAATCCTTTGATGACTTCAGACCTATATCATGCTGCAACATGATATACAAAATCATAGCCAAGGTCATAGCATTGATGATCAAACCAATTCTAAGTGAAATCATGTCTGAAGAACAATTTGGTTTTCTCAGACAACAGGAAAATACATGATGTTGTGTCAGTAGCTTAGCAGGTAGTTCACATGATCAAAAAAGAAAAACAAAGAGCCTTTGCTTTAAAATTGGATTTATGTAAGGCCTACGCCAGGGTAGGATGGACTTTTGTTAGGTTGTTGCTGATTAAAATTGGAGTAGCTTTGGAAGTAATGGAGTGGATCATGGGCTCCTTGCAATCCACCTTTTTTGTTGTTTTAATCAATGGTTCTCCAACCAATTTTTTTCGTCCATCAAGAGGCTTAAGGAAGGGATGTCCTCTCCCACCCTTCATCTTTCTTCTAGTTGCAGAAGCATTAAATAGGATAATTCACAACAACAACAAAAAATAGGGTGATAAAAGGCATCAAAGTGTCCAATTCTGAAGAAGTCACTCACACTCTTTTTGTGAATGATGTACTGTCTTTGGTGAAGGATCCATCATAAATCTTGAGGCCTTTGATTCTTTGATAGATAAATACAAAAGAGCTACAGGAATGGTAGTCAATATGGAAAAATCCAATTTAATTCATAACGAGTTCTCAAATGATATGATCCAGAGGGCAAGGGAGATAGTACCTTACCAGTTCACACCTGTCGGGGATCATTTCAAATACCTTGGTTTTATCTGAAGCCCAACAGTTACTCATACCAGGATTGGGTCTGGTTATACAAAAAGATAGAGAGCAGGGTTAATAACTAGGCCAACCGGTTTCTTTCAAGAGGAGGAATATTAGTGATCTTAAAGGCCATGCTGCAAAGCATTCCAGTATACTGGGCATCAATAGCATACATTCCCAAGTGCATTTTGACAAATATCAGAAAGAAATGCTTCTCCTTTCTGTGGACAACAAGCAAGTAGGCAAAGGGAATCCCCTTGGTAAAATGGAGGGTCATTGCTCTTCCAAAGGAATGAGGATGATGGGGAATTAAGAATCTGGAGTTGTTCTGCAAAGCCCTAGCTGCAAAAACCTTGTGGAGACTATTTAAAAATCCGGGCTCACTCTGAGGAAGGACCATTTGCCCAAATATTGCCCAGTATCAAGCTTATCAAAATAGATTAGGAATCTAGTTAAAACACATAAGAATGGTTCAATTGGGTGGAAAGCGATGATCTTGGCCTATCCATTAGTTGGAAATTGAATTGCATGGAAGATAGGCGATGGAGAACAGGTGAGACTAGGGGAAGACCCATGGTTTGGAGCAGGAGAAAAATTTAGATTGTCATCATAGCTAGTTCAACATTTAAGGTCACAGGATCTTAGTCTAACTGGTGCACATGCTACAGAATGGAACAAATTTCTCAATATATTTGTCTCAAATTATATACACCTGAGCACATAACCTGACAGGCTTATTTGGACTAAAAATACAAAAACAAGGCAGTATATAGCGAAGCATGGCTATGAAGTAGCAATAAGAGATCAGGCAGAGTTGGAGGATCAATGCTGGTGGAGCAGGTTATGGAAAATTCAAATTTCTCTAAAAACCATTCTCACAATGTGGCTGGCACTATCCAACAAGTTATTAACTTGGGAAATGCTGAAGAAGAGAGGCTTCGAGGGCCCATGAATTTGTCCATTGTGTAAGATAAGTGAATAGACAAGCTCACACTTATTTGCCTTCTGTCCATATGCAGGAAGTGTATGGAAAGACGTGACAAGGAAGCTATCCAATAAAGGAACACACGAAATACCAATTGCAACGCTGAAGGAGCGCATCAAAGCATGGTGGTAGTGGCAGGATGAGGTGGTGGGTTTATATAAATCTTTCCCAGTTCTTTTTGTATACAGTATTTGGGAGGCTCGGAACATAACCATTTTAAAAAATGTATGGGTATCTCCTGATCTCACCATTGCTTTGTTAATGAACAAGATCCAGGAGCACAAACTCATCTCAGTCCCAGTCAAGAGAAGACTTATCACAACACCTAATATCAACAAGTATATACCATGGGCATACTTCGATGGTGCAAGTCAAGGTGTGCCTCCTCTTGAGAGGTGTTGGATCAGTCATTTTTATCACTACAGAGAAAAAATTATGCATCAAGTATGCCATTAGCCAAGCAACTAACAACAAGGTAGAACTTGCAGCTTTATAGGCAATCTTGAGACTGGCCCTAAATAGACAAATTCTGGACATACAGATATACGTCGACTAAAAAATGGTTGTAGACTGGGAAAATGGAAGAAATAACATCAAAGCACCACACCTTCAAGATTTACTAGCTGAAGTTTGGAACTTGAAGGCTCAGTTTGGAAGGATAACCTTTGCACACATATATAGAGAACTCAACAAAGAAGCAGATACCCTTTTAAAACAGGCTCTTGCTTTTCAGCCAGGAATGATGGAAATTGAGGAAGTCTCGAATGGGCTTTCATCCCTAAATTATGAAGCAATCTAAATAGGCTTGGTTTCAAGAAGTTGTACAAGCAAAATTGAGAAAATTGGGTTTTTTTGTAAAGTGTATGGATGCCATAAATGCTGAAATTTATTTATGATGGAATCCACAAAGGATGAACTTTATGTAAGCTCGTCAGAGCAGTTCATGTTTATTCAATGAATAAAAGGTTTTTTTCTTTGGAATATATATATATATATATATATATATGAATTGTCTAGATATACGACGTTTTCGCTCGGACGATGAAATCGTTGATTGACCTCCGGCCATCTTCCAACCCCTTTGTTCAAACTCGTACCGGGCCTAATCCTGTCCCATCATCCTCCAAAACTCGATAATCTCCCATCAAGTTCATCCAGGTACGTGCCATACATCCTCCATCTACTATTCCATTTTTCGGCAATTCATTCTCTGACTTCAACCCGACGACATTTCCGTTATCACCGTTTGGATCATATCGAGGCATGGTCAAATTGAAGTGTACTCTCTACATTATTTAATGCATCCCAAATTTGAAATTTCAAATGCATACCAAATTTGAAATTTCAAATGTACTTTGTTGCCTTCCATTTTCCCTCAAAACCAAAACTGTTCTAAAAAAATAATCAGTGTAGTTTAGTTAAAATTGATGTAGAGTGACATAAGAGGAGCCTAGAACAATAAGATTTAATAGATGCATGGCTATGGGAGAACATGGCCCCATGACACCAGGGGGTTGTAAACTATGCTAGAGTGTCCAAAATGGCCATTGCAGCATATGTCCTGCTCTTATTATTCTCACTTCCGAAATCAATCCTGGAATTATAATCTATGGTGATCATGGGTGACACGTTTGATTTCCATCTTTGGATTTCTTTCTATTGATTTTCTCTTACAATGATTTTTCATGGGATATCCCATGCACCCAAAGCTTAATGAATTGATGGTTCCATTCTCTTGACTCTGGATAATACTCTACTAATGAGGAGGAATGGTATCTGTTTGGGTGGATCTTCGTAGGTTGTTGTGCACACCCTTAAACTGAACCCTGCCACAAGGTCCTAAGCATAATAGATCTATGTGATGGCAACAACGTCGTCATATCCATATTTTGATCTTGGTTGTTAGCATTTGAATTCCTGGCATTCTTGTTCGAGGTCTCCATAATGGGCAGTGTTATCTCTAAAGCACAAAATGTTCACAATTTTTGTTGTTTTTTGGATACTCATCCTATAAACAACAACCACATTTTGACGCTAGTCAAGAGAAATCCCCCTCAACGTTTTCATCAGGTCTACTCAACTGTACCAATTCCTTCTTCATATTTCGGAAATAGTACGCACAACTGTTTGCGTGCAGCATGGTCAAGGCCCTTAAATCCTTTATGGAATATATTTTACGGGCCCAAATCATTGCTTATGTGCCTCATGTGCCTCATATTTCAATTAGAGATATGTTATTCCAACCAGAACCAAAGCATTTCCCAGAGCTTAAGTGGGAAGCACAAGATCAATTACAATGCAGAGCTGACCTAGTTAGTTCTGAACCACATATGCTTAGGGGTGTTGTGGTTGAATGCACACACACCAATATTTAAATCATTACTAGAGGAGGCACAAAAACCATTGGTTTGAACAACTCAACTATAATGGTTCGTTCGAGGGTAAAATGCATATTTATTTCTACAAAGTGCAATAGTGTGATAGAGGGTGCACAAGCAGGATCGGCTAAACTGGTGCTACCCAATGGTTAACATGTGCAGATCCTGTAAATACACCCCAAAATGTTATAAGATAAATCTCCATCTTTTGAACTATTTCTATATATCTTCCATTCAATCGATTGTTTAGAGGACATATGGATGTACCAACTCCTCCCACCATTAAGATGATATATATATGTTTTGTATCATTTTAGGTTACTACCAATACCATTGAGATTATCTTGTTTATTTTTAGCCTGCCTGCGTGAAATAGCCATCTTTTCGCAATTCCATCAGATCTGCCATCTTGGCATACTGATTGCATATTTGCATGGGTGACCTTTCTATGTCATTTAATTCCTTCCACTACCGAACATTTGGCCGGCCATCCCCTTCGTGCATGGTAGACTATTTTCTTGGTATATCCAAGCTGGGATACGTTTCTTTCACCTATGATACAAAATTCGAACAAAAATATTATGTAAGACCAGTGCACAAAGACTAGCCAAGACTTGTCAATGGCGACAAACCAAACCTATGAAATGGTGCCAATGGAGGCACACAAAAACTAAGAAAGAAATGGTGGTAAAGTATGGTAACCATGTATTGATTTATTGTTATAAAATTTGGGGATGATAATTCCTTTTTACCTTTTTACAAAAAATAATTAAATGACATTTATTAAAAAAATTGATCCGTTCATTAATTCACTTATTGAAATAAAACTTAGCACCATAATAAGGTGCAACACACTTTTAAACATCTAATTTTCAAAATCGAAATATAAAATAAAATAAAAATTATTAAAAAAACTAATACACTATAAAAAGGGATTCACTAATATAAAAACTAAGTACTATTTGTCAATTGCATCTCGGTAGAGTGATTGAGAAAACTATTATCTTCCCACTCGGGATCAATTTTAGTGAGTGGCAAGTTCGCCTTTTAATAATTATATATTGTTGTATAGACCTTGAACCTTCAAGAATTTGAGTGCATTATGCATTGAGCCCTTCCACGTTGTTGCATTATGCATTTTTCAACAAAAGTACAAAGCACATCTACTTACAAAAATATGCACAATTCATAATGCCCTTTCAAAATTACAAAACGACTTACAACATGACACAGAGTTAGTGCATAAATCTTATGCTTAAGACATCCAAAATATAGCTTCAACAATGCCCCATGGAGCTAATTGTAGGCTATTAAGTATTGATTATGAAAGAGAGACACACTATTAATGCTTAGGTTGTTCATTATGTGTTATAATTATGAACATTGTATTAAATGAAATTTAATTAAGTAATATGAAACTAAGTATTGAAACTCCCTTTGTTATATTTTTCCAACTGAATATACCTTACACGTTTAATGACGTATTTAACATGCAACAAGTTAAGATAATTACAATCAGATGATTACAAATAATATATTAAAATAATTTTTTCATATAAATTTACTAAGGTCCTGTTGAGGCCTGGGAATTCGCAGGAGGCAACAGTAAGGGATTCTCCCCAATCAGCGTTCCCAACTAGCCCGCTGACTGTTTGGTATAGGGAATCCGTCCGGTTTGCGGTCCGGCTACCGTAGATCAAAGTAACAAACAAAGGCTTTACCAGTTGCGGCCCGGCCCACCGAGTTTTTGTATTTTGACTTAAAGGAATGATATGCACGTGCCTAATTAAATGCAGGCTGGTTTAAATGCAGGGAGCAGTCACAAAGTGATGCGCAGGTTCTTACCTCTCGTCTTATGCTCACAAGCTAACAAACCAGATAAGAACAGAAATAACTAATTATCTAAACTATCCCTAGGGAGCGAGGCTATCATCTTAACTGAGCAATAAAGAATCACATACGGTAAGAAAAACCACAGATAGCTGATACTTTTCCCACAGCCCATGAAAACTACAAATATTCAAATAACCAGTTAGCCAATCATTCTATAACAACAATTATTACTCATAGTGCAAATGCATCCCAGAAAAGACTGCAGAATAATTAACAAGAACTTAGGTTCGAAACATCAAATATCCTCACAGCGCATGAAATACAGCTGAACACGAAATAGTTCTTCTTCAGCATTATTCATTGAATAGCATTGGTACATTTCACTTCTTTACTCTTTCCAGCAGACAAAATTGCAGTTCACTTCGCAAAACGAAATAGTTCCTCTTACAAGTCAACCATTACAAAATTTTCTAAGGGAAAAAGCCCTCCTTTCATCGAGCTTCCCATTATTTAAACTACAACTCTTGTCCTCTGGGTTCCCTCAACGCGTCTTTTCAATGCCCTTGACGATTCTGTTTCTTTCCTGGTCGTTTCACCTTCTCCATCATTTCCACAGGCGTTTATTTTCTGACAGTAACCGCTAAAAAGAAAAGGTCCCATCGGCGCCTCGGTCATTCGTTCACGTTGTCCTTTCCGGCGCGATGCTCTCCTTCAGCGATTCATGAGATGATCTGTGCATACAAACTTGGTGCATTATCCATTGAATTCAGACATTAGGCATCCATAATTTTAAAATTATAATGATATATTCACAACGAGCTAGCCTAGTTCATCCGGGTGAGGAACTGCGGAGGCTCGGATCGGCAACGAAAAGGTAAAACGGCAGTCGGGCAGTCCTTAGATCGGATGAGACAAGGTTCTTACACCGGATGGGAGAAGGCTCCAGGAGCCGCAACGGCGGAGGAGTGCCAGAAGAGGGGAAGCGGAAACACGTCCGCCGTAGGTAATCGGGCGGTGGAGGATTAGGTGGGTTGGACGACAGATTACTCCGTCATCCGCAACGGCGGAGGAGTGCCAGAAGAGGGGTAGCGGAAACACGTCCGCCGTGGGTAACCGGGCGGTGGAGGATTAGGTGGGTCGGACGACAGATTACTCCGCCACCCGCAACGGCGGACGGAACGCAGGCTACAAAAAGGCGACGGAGGCTAAAAAGGCGGAGTTCGGGTGTCGGGTGAAACTCTCGTCGGGGCCCGACTTTATCTCCCTAGCCGCAACGTCGGGTGAAACAGAACTCTAGGGCAAGCGATTCACAACCCGAATCGGGCGTCGGAGAGAAGTGGATCGGACGGAGACTTTGGTCTAAGAGCCGCAACGGCGAGTGATATAAGACTCCACTTCTTCCAAAAGAGGCCCGATCCAAAGGGAAAAATTAACAGCGCTAAGGCTCAAATGAGGCCAAAAAACCAAAAAATCGCTAAGGTAAACCTTCACACTCTTAAAAGTGTTAAAACCGATCTCGCGACTCACATTGAACTGAACGCAACCAGCCAACACCACAGACGCTCAACTTTAAGGCAAAGATACTCAAAGACGCCAAAATTTCAACCTTAGGTTCAAGTAAATCAAGATAAGGAGGGGTCCCAGAATTTAAGTGAAAAACTGAAGTCGGGGAAAAGGTTGCGGCAGCAACAACTGGCGATTTCCTGGTGAACCTAGATCTCTGGGTGGTTTCTTCATTGAAAAGCAGACTCTCTACAACAAATATATTCCTTGAATTCTTCCAGCTAGATAGATTTCTCAATAACAGAAGCGTGTACCTTTATCGTTGATATCAGTCCACTTTGGGCGAAGAAAGTCAAGATTCCAGAGTCCGGATAACTCTGCTGAGGCCAAAAGATGAGTTCATTATTAATTTTCCTTCAGGTAGCTGGTAACAGGGGACACCACAGGATTGTAGCAGATGATAAACAGAGATGTTCATTTTGTTTCTCATTCCCATGCCATCTTAGCAACTTTTGTGCTTTTCGGGTTTTATCCTCTTTTAATGAGAGTCTTCATGCATGCCTTTCTTACTGAATTTTAATTCAGGATCCTCTATCCCATAGTGCCCTTTTGTGTGAGTGATGTGCTTAAGGTTTCAACTCACGGACGGAGAGGATCATTGGCAAATTAGTACTTTATGATCTGGATTTAGTTTTGGAGCATGATGCTTTTATAGGAATTCTGACTCTTATCTGCCTTTTGGCATTTATTATCCGGCGTGGGAGCATTTAGATTTAACACCCTGTTCATCTTGCTATTCTCCATGGGTCCTCTGTCATCGCCCTTTAGATTTTAAGTGTAAAAGTGCGCGGAGCCTCAGCATAGTATTCTAGACTTTTGAGTCTGATTGACCTTACAGGAGCTTAAGTAGGACCTCAATGCACACAAAGATTTCGAGAAGCTAGTTAGTGGAAGGAATTCACATGAAAAACCACAGTCTAACTATTCAACAAATTTTCACCATTTCCAGAAATGTGAGGTTTTCCACATAACCACTAGATAACCACCTTTATTTAAAACAAAGACTTTCTTACAACAAAAGAAATCATAACTCAACAATAGTTTATTCATGTACAAGTCAGAAAGCTCAAAACTGCTTAAGAAAAATCAGGTTTGAGAACCAGCCCATTAACTGGCAAGTTTTCCTCCCATCCCTGTAAATCTTGTAACATATAGGTAGCAGGGCCAATTTTAGCGGTGATTTGAAACGGACCTACCCATAACTGTTGGAACTTAGTGTGTTTCCCTTTCTCATCATGGGGATGATCCCATTTGAGGACAAGGTCTCCTACTTCCAAATCCTTCTTCTCGACTTTGTGCTTGTCAAACCATCTTTTTACTACCTCCTGCTGCTGTTGGAAACGTTCTCTAGCTTTGGATCTGGCCTCCTCCGCTTTCAGAAGATTGTATA
>LPNX010542686.1:770978-807113 GCA_001517045.1 Pseudotsuga menziesii | reverse complement strand
ATTTCATATTATATATAATATATATAATATATTTCACGTTATATATAATATATATTATATATAACGTGAAATATATTATATATAACGTGAAATATATTATATATATTATATATAACGTGAAATATATTATATATATTATATATTATATATATTTCATGTTATATATAATATATATTATATATTATAACTTTGGTAACCCGACACCCACAGTCCACACTGCACGGGACTCGGCTTCGGCTCCACCGGTGAACGGCAGATCGGCATGGCTTCGGCTCCACTGGTGAACGGCAGATCGGCACGGGCACTACACAGTCCACCAGCACCCACACGATCGGCACGTGCATTGCACAGTCCACCAGCACCCACACGAGCCACAGTCTGGAGTTGGACTCTGCTCCATCGACAACGAAATGAAATCACACAAAAAAACAAAAGCATTTTAAAAACGCCCAAACAATCGTGTTTTAAACTCTCGACGGACCGATGAATTTACCCTATCGACTCGCGATTTTCACTGAAAAAATCGAACGCCCAAACAATCGTGTTTTAAACCCTCGACGGATCGACGAATTTACCCTATCGACTCGCGATTTTCACTGAAAAAATCGAGATTTTTTGTTACGAAAAATCGTCGATACATTGCCCGATTTTTGCCGATATTATTGCCGCTGAGAATGTATCGCGATATATTGCGATTTTGGCGATATATCGCCGATATTTGTAACACTGGTATGAACCCTAGATGTCAAAGAGACTAAAGGCTACCTTAACTATATTGACAGTCTGGGGGGACAGTCGCAAGCCTGATTCGTACGCATGGGCAGGGTAGCTGAGCTCGAAACCCTGTCTAAGACAGAATCCCCAGATGCGTAAAAACCTTGGTCTACGCTTTGACAAGGAATCGGAGGGTTATCTCCTCAGTCCAAGTCTCCACGCGGCCTCGTGCTTAACTCCCGTTTGAGAGGAGCTTCCCAGATACAATCAACGTAGAAAAGGATTTACCTAGTGATTGGCCAACTACATCTGAAATTTTAACACTTGTGGAGAGTTGAAACTCTCTAATCCACAAGTCTAGCCTGAGCTAGTTGGTGTATGACCCTATAAAATAAAACTTACTAGTAATTTTTAAATTATATCGTTTATTTTAAGGGCTATTTTTAGTCAGAGGGTAAATGGCATGAAACTTATGTGGTGTTTTGACTCAAAGTTGAAACAAAAGAACTATAAGCAAAGAGATATGAAATGCAAAAAGCAAAAACTATTCTCTTTATTTTTCTTTTTCAAATAGAAAACTTGAAAGCCACAAAAGATCAAATTCTTTTTATATTTTTAATTTTTTCAAAAACAATGATATGCCATGCAATCTAGACTAAAAACCTAATCTACATGCATATAAAGCAAACATGTGTTTTTGTCTTTTTCTTTTATAAATGCAAAAGAAAAACAGCCTATCAACTAATGCAAGCAAGTACTGTAAGCAAAGCAAATAGACAACTACTCTACACCCCACAAACAAGCCCTAGGTTTCCCTAAAGTTAGATATCAACCTCACTTGAAAAGAAGGCTTACAAAGGTAAACAAGTCAACAACTTTGGAATGAAGAAATTGAGCAAAAAGACTGATATAAACAAAGGTCAAGAAGTCCTAAGTATCAATCTAAACCTACAAACAGAGGCTGCTCAGTACCTTGTCCAACAAGGTCAAGCCAAAGAAGGAGGTGGGGGAGCAAGCAGCAAAAACAAGTATACGTTCTTTTTAATTTTTTTTTATAAATGCAAAAGAAAACTACCTACAAACTAAAAGCATGCAGATAACAAGAACAAAGCAAAAGGAACTCTGCTATACAACCACCAAACAAACTCTAGACTGAACTAAAGTCAGCATAAACCCTACTTGGAAGGAAGGCTTGCATAAAAGACAAGTCAACTATTTTGGCATGGTGAAGTTAACCAACAAAACAAGAAGGAAACCAACACCAACAAGCTTCTGGACTCGGGCAAATATCACTGACATAGGCTGACCAGAAACATAAGCCAAAAATCATACCAGGCAAAGGAGGTGGGGGAAAGAGTAAAGAGCAAACCCTAATGCTATAAAAGCTTACCACAAAGATAAAGAACAAGCAACAAGGATGGCACTAACTCCCTAGAGTCATGCACCTACAATGCACTGTACTTGAGCAAACTTGAATCAAATAAACTGTCTAAAAGCAACAAACTGAAGCAAACAGGCGGACAGAACCAAAAGACAACCAACAAAGGAAGGCTAGGAACCCTATCTTGGGTGCACACAATGACAAAAATCACTATAGACTTATAAAGGCAAATGACAACCAGCCATTGTCGGAAGACAGACTTGAAAAACAGAGCCTAAGACCCTAATCACAGATCTGGACAAAGACACTTTAACCCACAACCCAAACAGGCCAACCACTTCAGCATGCAAACAGAAAATAATCCAAGTAAAAGAGACTCAAGGGCTTTCGAAAAAGCACAAAGTGTGATCAACAGAGGCACTTAGATAAGCCACACAGCATTCATAAAGAAAATCAACTCACCAACAGGGATTACAGAAAGAAAGGAACAAGCAAACCTTAACTTAAAAATCCCTACTTCCAGGCATATCCGCGACTGTATAGAAGGGCAACCCGCGGATGATCCGCGACTGTTCAATACAGCAACCCGCGGATTCAGGTTTGTATCCGCGACTGTGCAGAAGAGCAACTCGCGGATAGGTATAAGATTTTTCTCAAAAAACAAGAAAAATTCCCAAGACTTTCAAATACTGAGGCAAGTATGAACCAGGATGTAAGATCACATACAGACTTCAAGCAAAGACTGGTCAGGGGTAACAGAAACAACCTACAGCAGTCTAGGCTTCCCCAGCGGAGTCGCCAATTCTGTTGTACAGGATTACACACCTAATAACCTAAGGTCTGGGGTTACCAACATACTCAATCAACTTGCAGACAATTGACTTCTAGAGTGTAGTAAAGGAAATAGGAGGATGAGAAAGACTTACCCGTAGCACGACGATTGATCCTTGCTTGTCCTCTTCCGCTTTGCTTCACCTCCAAAGTCTTCAAGATTGCTCCTCCTTCACCTGTCAAGATTCAGTCTTCCAAATACAAGATGATTCATATATATAAACAGGTTAGATAAATCATATACAGGATGTTGAAACATAAATATTTATCAAACCATAATACATGAAATACATTCAAGACACATATGGAAGAAGGATTCTCTTTATTATCAACAATGAAAGAATTCAGATTACAACCCAACGCCTGAGACAAGGACTCCTCTGCAACCAAAGGATTCTGAGTTTCACTGCTCCAAAGACTTCTGTATAAAATCCACCAGCATAACTTTGCTCTCCAAGTGCATATCTCTCTAAAACACCCTCCCCAAGGCCTGTATTTATATGGATGAAATAAGGCAGTTTCGAAGGTTGAGGAGGTTGAGACAGTTAAGAAGATTAAGGTAAATGGCTTAACTAATATCAAGTAATCGCGTGTTTTATTTTTAAATGTCTAAGATAGGCATTCGCGGGTATCAAGAAGGACAACTCGCGTATGATCCACGACTTTCCATAAGAGCAACTCGCGGATACATCCATCCGCGACTTGCAAACACCGACACTTGCGGATGATCCGCGAGATGCGTATGGATAGGGTTGCGGATATGTCTTGACATATCTAAAAAGGCAAAGTAAACCACTGGATGGATAATGAATGTCATTTACAAGAAGCTCATCTATAGTGTTTTGGGCAAACCTCAATCCATAGATGTCCTTTTGTGTGCCAACATGAGGGATGTCGGCACTCGGACGGAGAGGTGCCATTCAGGTGGATAACATGGAGGCCTCCCCTCCCTCTTAACTCTCCTGCTTAGGTTTTGTGCTCTCAGTGGTGTGCCGAGCCGGTTAGGTCTGGTTTTCTAGTTTAGGGTTTTGGGTCTTCTCTCATTGTATAAATAGAGGCTTCTTTAGCTCTATCAAGGTGGAACTTTTGTGGTAGAGTTACTCTGTAGAAATTGTATTAGGCTTTGCTTTGAATTTTTAATAAGAATTTTGACTTTGGAGGTCTATGAGCTCTTGCATGTGGTACACATTTAATGGTTGAGGTGACATTGCTTCTAACCCTTTGCTTTTAAATACTTTGAATGAGATCAATTTTGTTTTGTTAAAGCTCAAGAGGGCCACTGTTGACACGGTAGGGTAATCATTTGAAGTTCCAAGTTGATTATTTATGCAAAGTAAAGTAAAATCTTGATGAACATGAGTAGTCAGTAATACGTAGTGTTGATTCTGATTTATTTTTCTTAGCATACTTTCATATGATTTGATCTCACTTTGTGTTTGAGTTTTGGTGTTATTAGGTTTCACAGGTTGAAGAAGAGTGTGAGTTCAGCTACATCTAGCCCAAGCTTCAAGAAACCTCTTTGTTTTAACACTTTGTGATTGCAGGACCTACACAGATCGTATTCTTCTCTTACAAAAGAAAGCTGGAAACTTCTCTTCCGCTCTTGTGTTCCATCCACAAGAACCCCTTCTTCTTTACCCTTTCTTTTTTCTTGTTTTGCATTGCTTAAGAAGTAGATCCACTCTTTCATTGCTTATACTTATATGTCTTCTTTAACCTTTGTTAGATCTAGGAAGAAGTTTGTACTTTCCATGCAAAATTTCCAAAATTTCTAGGTACAAAAAAATTTTCGAATTTTTTTTTTGTTTGCATTGTCTTTCATATCACTTTTTAGTATTGTTAGCTTGCTGATTTTTTATTTTTGTGACAAGTACAGCGGAAGTGTTGGCAAAATTTTGAAGATTCAAGGCTTAAAAAAGACTCATTATCCCCCTTTCTCAGCTCGATCCGGAAGCCTTTCGAAGAAGCAAAAAAGCAAGAAAGCATCAAAAGAAAGGCATTGTAAAGAATTAATAAAAGAGCAAGTAGGATTAAGGCTCCCACACCCCACTTCCCCCATCTGGGGGAAGCCTGTATCGCCATTGTCAATATTTTATTTTCTTTCAATTTGCTTTATACCTGCAAGATAAATAAATTGTGAAAGTTGAATAGGATAATTAGTTTCAATTTGTTAAAAGGCTTAGCCAGATATGATTTCATTAGTATATTCTTGCTAGTTTCCTCTTATGCAATCTGTTCTCATGCTAGATTAGGCTTGGTTTCATTTTTGCTTGCATAAAAGTTATCAGAAAAGAAAAATTTGTTTGATTAATTGAAAAGTGAAGTAAAATGTCTCTCTGATTATTTACTTGGTTAATGCATTGCTTCTTTACTTTTTGATAGAGTTTTGCTTACCCCCTTGCTTTCCCGATTAGGGCCCTAAAATGCCTGAAAGAGACTCTTGGGTGGTTTAGATCTTTTTGTTTCCATTTCCTTCAAGTTTAACGAATTAATTAAAACTCTTGAACTTGCAATAACACAAGTCAAGAGCACTCTCTATCGGAGAGCATACTTAGAATTGCATATCCTTGCATTAGGCATTCTAGATTAGCTAAGTCTCTTCAACCACTGTCATAAGACGGGGTCAGGAGCGTTCTCTGTCGGAGAGTTTTAATCAATTAACTTAATAAAATTTGCAATGCACACCCCCCAATTAATTAACTTCGTTTTCTCCTTGCCGGAGTATGCTCTGACTGACTTCAAAATCGGAGTACCTAGAAACGGCATTGGATTTTTAATCTCGCAAGAAAAACATAATAAAATTTAAACTCCATAACCAACACACTGGCGTTGTAGGGAATTTTCTAAAGTACTTCCTAATAGAGGCGCTGGAACCCCCGTTGTCTAAGCTTCTCAGCTAGCTGGTCAATTCTCGCGATACCAGCCTGGGATACTGGGCGGGCCCGACATGTCTTCAACAGAGTGAACTTGGAACATTCTCCCAGCTTGTTTGACAAACCTTCGTTGACACCCTAATCAAGAGCACCTAAAACTCTTAAAATCTACCAAGAGCACTCGCAGAACCTAATATTCACTAGTTTGATTTCTAGACTTGTTATTTAATTCTTTGTGAATTTCAGTATCTTGACTCCATAAGGCACTGGTCCTTTCTTAATCTGCATAATTAGTTTATTATGATCAGTTGTCTATGGCCTGTTTTAATTTGTATCTGTGAATGCATAATTAACTAAGTCTGGAATCATTCTTATCTTTTAATCTCTTGCTAACAACGTGGATCGCTTTTGATTTATGTGTCATAATCATAATAAATAAACACCTCTAATCACAATAACTCCTAAACAACACCCATCCGCATCCGCAACCAATTAGAACACTTTAACCACATTGAGCCTTAGAAAAGTCTTTGTTAGGGACTACCCCCCTTGGCTTCGTTAGGAGTTAGCCTAAACGGAGGAGCTAGGAGTAGGTGATAGTACCTAGCTCTATGCCTGCCCCCAAGGTCACACCTTTCCTACTTTCCTAAGTGAGGAGATAGCTTTCATTAGATTTCTGCTGCTGGTGTGCAATCGACGGACAACATAATGTAATTAAATTAAAGAGGTGACTTGAAAAGTCACCTCCCTTCCCCACTTAGGGTATAAATTACTTGGGGCACTTCTTATTTAACCATCTTATACATTATCAAAAACATATTTTCGACACTACGTTCTTCTTCACCCACTTTTTGTCCTTTCATTGCTATCAGAGCCGTCTTGATCCTCCTCGAGCTCGGTTTCGGCTCCCTGGTTCTCATCACACTCCCCTCCTCTTCGTCGTAACTCTCCCTTGCGTCCATCTCTTTCGCTTTGCCTCCTGTGAACTGCCTTCACCCTCCACCTGCACTCCCCACGCTCGCGCCACACCATCGCTCCTCCCTCTCCCCGCTCTGCCTACACCCTCTTCCATTTCCACTACCACTCCTCTCCGGCCTGCTGCTCTTCCCTCTCCTCGCTCTGCCTACACCCTCTTTCATTTCCACTACCACTCCTCTCCGGCCTGCTGCTCCTCCCTCTCGGCCCTCCTCCCCAACCAACCCTCCCTCGCTCTTGCCCTATCCACACTACCCCCGCTACCTCATCTCCTCTGCAGCTGCGTCCTCCCTCTCACACTTCTCGACACTTAACCATCCTTCCGCTTTGCTCACTCCATTCGCAACCACCGTTGCTCCTTTGCTCTCCTTTCGTACTCATCCTCATCTATCTGCCTCCTTCACCTGCCTCCATCACCATCGACCATCCCCGCTGCTTTCCCCATTTCGGCGGATAAATCTTCATTGAATTAATATGTATATATATATATATATATATAAATTATGTATTACAAATTTTTATAATAATAATTATATAATTATTTAAAAAAAAATCGTGGCTAGCTGGCATCATACAACAAATAAAAATAAATCCACGTTCAGCACCGAGAAGATTCCAACCATCACCAGATCAATGGGTGACTTCAACGCTTGGCTTGAGCAACTCAATGAGAAGATTAACAAGAACTACGACGACCTCCAAGCAAGGATCAGACAAACCAGTGATGCTTTGACATCAAACTAGACACAAAGAACGTCACAAATAGAGAATACCGTCCTTACTCTACAGGAAGACCAAAAGAAAAATCAGGAAGTTTCAAACACCATCCTGGTTAGATTACAAATATCAAATGATCCACAACCGAACTCACCCAGAACACTTGAGCAGCCAGATCATCATGGACCTCTATTCAACATATCGTTCACAACCTCATCCACGCAAGGACACCAAATATGGGTGAAAGTCAAGTTACCCAAATACGACGAGGACGAACGACAGTGCATATCATGGATTAACAAAGTCGAGGAATACCTAGACATCCATAGCATCCATTACGACAACGAGAAAATCAAATATGCCTCCATGCAACTAGAAGGCAACGCTTACAACTGGTACTTATGGTGGAAGAATACTGCAAGAATTTGTTCTTACAACTGGGTTAGCTTCAGGAACGACCTCTTCAAAATATTCCAGGGCATCGAAGAAAAAAACTTCTTTGCTAAAATCACAAGGTTACAACAAAAAAACAGTGTCAATGAGTACACCTGTGAGTGGGAAGCACTGTCAACTCGAGTTCCAGAGTTAACTGATGACCAATGACTACAGACCTACATACACGGTCTAAAACAACACATCCGTGATGAACTAAAGTTACATAAGATCTCTACCATGGAGAATGCACGACATAAAGCCAGGATTATTGAAAGCAAATTCAAGAAATCCGTTCATACAAATTTTGAAAAAGACGATTCCAAAAGGAGGCCCCTCCAATTAGCATACACAAGAAATCCAAGATATACACCACCACAACTTAGGGAAGGAAGACAAGTGGGATCCTAAGCACAGATGCTTACAAAAGAAGTTGTACGCTTGTGAAGCAGAAGAAGCAGAGTTTGAAGTCGAGGAACCAATTCAAAATGATGCGAATAGTCAACAAGAATACCAAACAGAAATCAAATACAACACCCCAAAAATCCCATTAGCCGCTATTACCGGAATCTCCCAACCGCAAACATTTAAGATTAAAGGACATATAAAACAGAATAACGTCACAGTTCTCATCGACATTGGCAACACCCATAGCTTCGTTAATGTCAACCTTGCTAAAGTATTTAACCTATTTATTTTTCCAGTACCTAACGTGAAGGTTATGGTAGCAGACTAAGTCACAGGGTTCGCCGAACCTAATCCTTGAGGTTCGAGGTTCGGCGAACCTCAAAAAAAATTTAAGGTTCGTTCAGGTTCGGCGAACCTAATGCCGAACCCAATGCTGAACCTAATGTCGAACCTAATCAAGGCGAACCCGAACCTAATGGCGAACCTAAACGAACCTAAACGAACCTAATTGATTTTCGAATTTTTAATTAAAAAAAACAAAATTAAAAAAAAAGGGTATCTTACCCACCCTAGCACCCGATACCTAGCTTTATCTTTATCGTTTTACCTCCGGCTCCAACAAATCCGCCGCAACTCTGTCCGCCCAATCTCTGCAACATCATCATGATTTAGCTCCCATATATTTTTGTTATTCAAATTTCATGCTAGGCCTATATTTATTGTCAATTGATCATGTATCTCTATGTTAATTTAAGTTGTCTATAAATGAAATGTTCTCTATAATTTGAAATAGCAGAAACATGCTCTTAGATGCATAAACTTGTTAGCAGACTTGTCATAATTATAAACAACAAGTATATATATATATATATATTCGAACCTAATGTCGAACCTCATCCGAACCTCATCCGAACCTCATCGAAAAATTCGAACCCGAACCGAACCTAATGCTCGCCGAACCCGAACCCGAACCCGAACCATGTGACTTAGGTAGCAGATGACAAGAAGATTGACAATGTGGGAAAATGTCACACGGTCAAGTTACAAATGCAAGAGTATAACTTAGAATCATATTTCTTGCCGGTACCGCTGGGAGGGGTCAACGTAGTATTAGGAATACAGTGGTTACAAACCTTGGGTACATACTCCACAAATCACCAAGAACATTTTATTGAATTCCAGTCATTCGGGAAGACACACAAATTATACGGGTTCCAACCACCTCCGACACAGTTAGTTACATCACATCAGATGGAAAAGCTACTTCGGAAAGGCGCATGAGCGTACATAATTCAATGTCAAGAAAAGCTACTTCGGAAAGGCGCACCAGCATACATACTTCAATGTCAAGAAATGGAGCTTCTAACATGTGAAGGAGATATGGACAAACAACCAAAGATACAAGAGCTGATTCAAAAACATCACAAGGTGTTTCAAGAGCTACCCATGGAGCTTCCACCAAACAGAAAGATCGAACACATAATCGAAATAGAACCATGGACAAAACCTACCAGTAGCAAACCATACAGATACCCACATCACCATAAAACAGAAATCGAGAGGTTAACTCAGGATCTTCTGAAATGTGGCATCATTTCAAAAAGCAGAAGCCCGTATGCAGCTCCAGTAGTGTTAGTACGAAAGAAGGATGGTTCGTTCAGATTGTGCATAGATTACAGAAGGACTGAACAAAATAACTATCAAAAATAAATTTCCAATCCCATTCATCGATGAGATGCTGGATGAACTTCATGGGGCCAAGTACTTCTCAAAATTGGATCTCCGATCTGGCTACTATCAAATCAAAGTTAGAGTGGAAGACATAGCAAAGACCGTTTTTTGCACTCTTGAAGGCCATTATGAGTTCAAAGTAATTCCCTTCGGTCTGACTAACGCTCCAGCTACGTTTGAAGCCGCAATGAACGAATTGTTCCAACCATTTTTAAGAAAATTCGTACTAGTAGTTTTTGATGACATCCTCATATATAGCAGAACATGGAAGGAGCATCTGGGACACTTAAGTCAAGTACTTACCATTTTGGAAGAAAACCAATTCTATGCAAAGAGGTCTAAGTGCACGTTTGGAAAAGAAGAAGTGGACTACCTGGGTCATAAGATATCGAAGGAAGGAGTCAAAGTCGATCCAAGTGAAATTAAGGAAATCATGGAATGGCCCAAAGCCGATAACATATCGAAGCTAAGGGGATTTCTAGGCCTAATAGGATACTATCGAAGATTTGTAAAGAATTATGCCCATAAAACCGCCTCTCACAAATTTATTGAAGAAAAATTCCTTCCAATGGAATAGTGAAGCAAAAAAATAATTTGAAACATTAAAATGCATGATGTCTTTAACACCTGTGTTAGCCATGACAGACTTCACAAAACCTTTTGTAGTCGAATGTGACACATCAAGTTTTGGACTCGGAGTAGTTTTGATGCCAGAAGGTCACCCAATAACATTCGAAAGTAGAAAGCTCAACAAGAGAGAAAGTCGAAGTCCACTTATGATAAAGAGATGCTAGCCATTATACATGCTTTAGCAAAATGTCGACAGTACCTTCTAGGGAGCAAAATACTGATAAGAACAAACCATAACAGTCTTCAATATCTCCTTCGACAAACACGTTGTCAACATAACAACAAAAGTGGATAGAAAAAATCGCTACCTTTGATTTGGAGATATTATATAAAAGAGGGAAAGACAATATAGTCCCAATGCTCTATCTAGGAAGGATGAAGTCCAAACATGCAATTTCAATCGTTATTCCAGAGTGGTTGGACGAAATACGAAGAGAATACGCTAAAGACCCAAACACGTGTGCCTTATTCGAAGATCCGATTAGAGATCCAAAATTTGAGTGGTGAAATGACATCTTGTGGTATAAAGGAAGGATCTATTTAAACCCAACATTAAGGTTTAAAACTAAGGTGATGATAGAATCTCATGATTTACTCGTTGCAGGACATGTAGGTTTTTTCAAGACATTACAATGCCATACAATCGTTCTATTGGAAAGGAATGCATAAAGAAATTCAAAACTATGTAACCGAGTGCGACACGTGTCAAAGGAATAAAAGTGAAAACGTCATGACTCTAGGGCTACTCCACCCACTACACATTCCGAAGCAAAAGTGGGAGGATATTTCTATGGATTTTATTGAAGGGTTACCTTATCAGATGGTAAGGATAAAATCCTTGTGGTAGTAGATCGACTAACGAAATATACACATTTTATGGGCATAAAGAAAACTGACTCTGCTAGCAAATCGCTGAAGTGTTTTGTAAAAATATTTACAAATTACATAGTTTTCCAAAAATTATAGTGAGTGACAGAGACACCAAATTCATAAGCAATTTTTGGAAGGAATTATGCAAGCAAACAGGGATCATTCTTAATATGAGCTCAGCTTATCACCTAGAAACAGATGGGCAAACAGAAGTGGTCAACAAATGTCTGGAAACCTATCTCCGTAGTTTCGTCACAGACAAACATAATAAATGGTTACAATGGTTACACCTTGCAGAATGGTGGTATAACGCTACGTATCACGCATTGGCTAAGATAACTCCATTTCAAGCATTATATAGTTATGAACCACCCAGATGGAAGGAAATCATTCAAGGGAGCACAAAAGTACTCGTCGTAAAAGATCAACTCGAAGACAACCAACGAATCATGCAAACACTCAAAGATAATTTAACTATGGCACAAAATCGTATGAAACAACAAACAGACCAGCATAGAACCGAGAGAGAGTTTGAATTAGCAGATTGGGTATTTGTAAGACTTCAACCATACAAACAATTATCACTAAAACAACAAGGAAAGAACAAATTAGCACCTAAGTTCTATGGTCCATACCAAATTATATGGAAGATTAGTCGCTTTAGCATACGATCTAAAGTTACCAGAGACAAGTCGAATTTGCAACGTCTTCCATGTATCAAATCTAAAAAAATTGTTGGGTTAACATCAATAAGTTCAAACAACACTTCCCGCTCTAGACGAAGAAGGGAAACTTATCTTAGAACTAGAAGCTATCATCAAAATCAGAGAACGGAGATTACGCACTAGAATGATCAAGGAATACCTCATTAAATGGAAGAATTGCCCAGAAGAAGACGCATCATGGGAAACAGAGAAATTCGTTAAGCATTATCTGTCATTACCCTGCTTTGAGGACAAATCATTTTAAAAGGAGAAGGCAATGTTATAAATGCTAAATTTAAAACACTAAACTAGGTTAATCTAGGATAATTTTAGTTATTAATGTAATTAAATTAAAGAGGTGACTTGAAAAGCCTTCCCCACTTAGGGTATAAATTACCTGGGGCACTTCTTATGTAACCATCTTATACATTATCATATACATATTTTCTACACTACGTTCTTCTTCACCCACTTTTTGTCCTTTCAAATTATCATGAAGGTGCCAATGTAATCTAAGAATATTTTTATAGAATGACCTAGATTGAGTGGCCTAGGATGGAAAATATTGGGAGAAACTCGAGTGCTACTTATAGGAGGTGCTGTCGTCTAATTCGCACCCCAGGTCACGTGGCATAAATTTTCAAGCCACTGGGTGCGACCTTGGGGGAAAGCTCGAGCCAAGTCTTGTCGCCTGATACTCATCTCCTTCGTCTAGACTAACTCCTAGCGAAGCCAACGGGGGTGGTCCCTATGAAAATAATGTATGGGTGTTTAATCTATGAAAGTAAAAACAACAACTATTCTAGGAGTTAAGATGAAATGGATTAAAATGTTACCGACCAATCACTACAAATACATTATTCTTAGCATCTTTAGAGAATATACAAACCACTCAAGACACTTTGCAAAATTTATTTATGCAAAAGAAAATAAAGTAGACTAGTGCCAATGAAGAGAGCGCTTATGTAGTCTCGATGAAAGTATTGCAATGTTGGTTGGTAAATTTTAGATTTATTAAACAAGTGATTAAGGGAGTGCGATGTTTTCGGGTTTGGCCTAATAAGGCACGCTCTCTTGAAATGAGCGCTAAAGTGTCTTTACCAAGTGTCCAACGGGGCGAGGCATAACCTGCTTGGAGTAGCCCCCTGACTCTGTGGTATTAACCTTCACGATCTCTGGATTTCTCAAGAATGAAGCTTATGTGGATTTCCCTATTACTCTAGTCACTCGCATCCCTTTCTGATACAACCAGCTGATCAGACAATCTGCATCACTGTAGAGCATACAGGGCAGGAGCCTTTGTCATTTTTTATTAAAAGACCAGAATGTGATTGTTTAATAACTAACCACTCACAACTGCGAGTCTCTTTCCCCCTTTCGGGATACTTGGGAGAGCACAACTGGGTTAATTTTAAAGCTTAAAGAAAATGCAAAGGAAAAAAGTTTTCTATTTAATCCTATCCCGAATCTCTTTCCCCCTTTCGAGATACTTGGCAAAGCATGGGGTGAGTATTTCCTTTTCTTTTAAGAAATAAAACAAAATAAACAAAATACACTACTAAACAAAAAAAATTAGAATCATGAAAAAAATGACACCGACGCGGATCCCTGGGATGAGGAGTGGGCTCTTAGGAGCCTACTCAAATGTTTATTATTTTTACAAATCTGGAAGAAGTGCCTTTGGGCCTTATAATTTGGATCCAAAGGCTTACACATTTGATTGAAAAAATATTTTTGTGAAGAAGGGAGCTTCATTGGGTATTCTATTGGTTCAATTTCTTGAAATTTTGCTAGCACCTCCTCTTTTTTTCTAAACCTACAAAAATCAGCAAGTTATCAAATGCAGAAGACGCTCAAAGACACTTTAAGAGTGTCCTTGAATGACTTCCAAAAATTCCTAAAAAAATCTAAGTTGTGTTGAGAAAAATAACCAAGGAAAGCAAGTTTTCCTTGGAATTTTGGCTTGCTTTTGGGAAGCCAATATGATGCACTAGATGCTTGATGTAAACCTTAATGATCTTAAAGAAAATGCTCATTTCATGCAAACTGAAGATCTATCTTTAAGATTATTGCAAAAAATTTGAAATATTCTTAAGGTAGATCTACTTGATATGGATGAAAACTTGAACAACCTTGAGATCTAAAACTTTTCAACGTGAAGATGAGATCTAAGAAATGATTAGTTGTTTTTAGCAAAACTAGATATACATTCACAAGTGATGGTAACAAGAAGATGTAGAAAGAAGGGTTTGAGAGAAGGTGTAGTAACCAAGACTTATTGAATCTTGAACCAGGAAGCTGTTATGAGTGGATCAAAGAGGGACTTTGTCTTTCTTTTTAGATATCAAGAATTAAGAAGAAGGCAAACTAGAATCTCCTTCATTTCAGAATGAAGCACCTGAAAAGTTAGTATAAACTTGCCACAAAGAAGCCTGCCAAATTTGTAAGGCCTGTTGTCGCTTTTCATGCACTTGGGGGGTTAGGTTGTCGTGGTAGAAATCTTCAAGCCACTAATTGCATCCTTGGGGGCAAGTCTTGAGTCAAGTACTGTCACTTGATCTTGACTCCTCTGTTTAGGAGAACTCCTAACGAAGCCAAGGGGGGTAGATCCTAAGAGTTACTAAGGTTGATTAAGCAGTTAGTGGTGGTTTATGGATGAGTAAGTGGTTTTAGGAGTTTTTTTATAACTAAAGACTGAAACAAGATTATTGCAATAGATAGTTTAAACACAACAACATATGAATTATACAAAACCAGATAAATAAATGAACTTATAGCAATAAATTGTACGATACAAGGAGAAGGCCAGTGATGAAATGGAGTTACAAGATTGTAATGCTGCTGTAATGCTGGAAATGTGTTGCAACTGCTCTTGGTTAGTTTTAATTTAATGATGAGATGAGTGGATTAACGAGGGAGGGGGAATTCCCGATATACTCTGAGGTACGGGGAATGTGTCCGACTTTCGACAGAAGTGGCTCCTCACAAGAAAATGTGCGCTAGATAGAGGCACGAGGGTGTGTCCAACACTACACCAAACGAGGGTGTAGCTTGACGGGGCCCCGCGGTCACTTTCTAGTTGTTCCTACCTTCTTCGAAGAATTTTCCCACAAATGACAAACTTCTTGTATGCCAGATTTTTTTATGTTTTCAAGGGATAGTTGATTTTATTAAGATGAGTTTTTCTTAGATGTGAAACTTATTTGAATACAACAAACCCCGTTTTTGAGTATCCCAGAGCTCAGGCAAGCCTATGATGGGTAGAGCATACGTGGAGGTTTGTGTGAAATGTTTGTTCCAGTTTAAGATCGTGAAAGCTAAAAAAGGTAAAATGTGAGGCTAATTACTACAACCAAGAGTCTTTTTCTGGTCCATTACTTGGGCAGGCCCTTGTCCGTGAATTGTAATTGGGAAAGCTGTTAAGATTTCATATGCTTAGCTAGATATCATTAGTATTCAATTCAATTTCACAACAATAGTATACGCAGGATCATTGAAAGAAACACAATCACAAGATAGACACAGATTTATCCTGGGAAACCCTCAAGGGGAAGAAAACCCAGGAAAACTTCCTCTATATAGATGTATCAAAAATGCAAAGATAAAACCCCAAACATGTGCTCTTCCTCCTTGCAGATATGTCTCTCTCTCTCTCTCCTATGCGCTATGTTATCCATTAATTTTGCACTTGGTGGATTTCCAGTGAGCCACTGAAGTCATGAACAAGCCAATTGTTCATTATCAGTGCTCAAAAAGTTTCGTGGTTGCATCAGGACCAGTTGTGGTCCCTTTTATTTAATAAAATGCATGTTCATACCCCTTGGGGGCATTGTAATAAATGCTCTAATATGACAAACTTTTTGTAAAGGACTTGGCGTCCTAGGACTTGGCTATCAATCTGATTATTCCAACGTGTTTTTTCCTTTGTCAATTATGCAATGCTGAATAAGCGATGTATAATTTTCAAGTTTTTCACCGCTCCTCCAAAGCTGAAGTTTTTCGTCTTGGTAGTTAAGCCTTAGGAGGTTATTAAAGTTCATGTGTCGATGTATATAAGCGTGTTAGGCATCGATATTGAGTCATATGGACATGTACTAGGCCCCCCTAGAGTTTCGTCTGAATCCGAGAAAATTAAATTTTTTTTTTTCGTTTTTAAGCCATTTTTTTAATGGTTTAATTGAAAAACTTCAAAACGTAAAAAAAGTGTGATTCGGAGTCTGTTTTTGGCGTGTATGGGCTCGTTTTCAAGCTCAGAGCACTTCCTTCACACCGGGACCCACTTTTCCCGTGCTCCGAGTGACTATATCGTCCCGTAAGGCATTTATTTCGTTAAAAATGCTACAAAACATCAAAAAAATGCTAAATTATGACAAATTGTACTAAAGTCAAAATTATGACTTGGAAGGGGTGTGATTGTTTCATATGGTGGATGGCATCATACTTTGAATAAAGGAATTCATTATATATTAAAGTTTAGGAGGTTAGTGAATGAATAAGAGTGGGACTTATGTATACTCTTAAAGACTCCCGCATGAGGTTTCATGTGGGCCCTCACGTTAAGAGGTGTGACATCATCTCTTGGGCATGAAGATGATGTGGAAAGGGTGGGCGAGTCTCCTCCTAAATCAAAGGTATGATTGATACCACGGATTTGATGAAGATTGCATTTCGTATATGTGGCGTTTTAAAGGAGGATGGGTAAGAATTTAGGTGGGGGCGCGTCTCTCTTGGAGAGGTGGTGCTGCCCCATGCCAATCCACTTTGAGATCTTGCTACCTTAACTCTCAATCAAATCTCAATCAAATCTCGAACTCATGTCCACTTCAGTCGGTTGGTGCACCCTTGGGGATTTATAATTTCTATAAAAGCAAGTTCTTTTGCCTCATTCCAGACGGATGGAAGGAACCTCTGCTCATGTAACTTGTAATTGTTTATCTTTTTTTGAATAAAGTTGGGGCTTTGGAGGTCAGACTGATGGTGCAATGTAATATCCCAAACTGATATTCTACGGTTCTTTGCTACTAAGTTGTTGTTCATATACTCAATGATGTGCAAAAAACTGAATAAAAAGTGCATGCAAAATTGCCGTGCCAAATGGCCCTAAAATATAGCTAATTTGGAGAGATTAGGGTAGATATTTTCAGTACGCAGATGTACACTTACCACTGATAAATAAGTTGATAGTACTCTAAAGATATGATGCATGCAAAGTGTGTCGGAATGTAGTGCTGCTTTCCCTAGTTTGATGTCCAACTACATGTATGTCCTCTTCCGGAAGATAATGACGTTTTTGGAGGAAGAGTGCCCGATGCTGTTGAAACTTTGCCGGGATGCTGGTCTTCACCCGCTGGAGAGAATGGTGGTCAAATGCAGAAGTTTTTCCCTCCCTAAGGCACCTAGCGAATTGTTTTGCTCTAAGAGGGTGACGTCTCCTCTTTCCCATGAATCTGCTGTTGGATGCCCTAGATGTGCTGGCAATGAGCTGATGATCACCCAGTATGATATGATAAGCTTACTGAGAGAAATGGTGATGACACGTGGAGGAAAAACTAGGCTTTAGGCTCCCAAGGAATCCTTCTGGGGTTTTCCAGCTATTCCCCAACTGCAAACGTGAACCTGCAAATAAACCTCCTGTGTGTGTTGGAAGACTGAATACAGATGAATAAGATGATTGCCGATAATAGACCTGGGTGGCCTATCTTGAAAGAGATTAGGGCAGATAGATTTCACTACCAAAACCCTTGTTAACTGAAGAGCTCGTCTTCAACCCCAATTGCTGCTGCAGCACTTACTGCTGCTGATCAGAAACCCAAAATCAACAATAATAATCATAAATGCCTTCTTTGGTCCAATAAACCCTCTCAAATAGATTAGCATGTACTTTTAGGGTTTGCATGTCACTTTTATGGTTTACACGTCACTTTTGCATGCATGCAATTCTAATTTCATGTTGACTTTAGCCTAAAGAAATAAGGCTTTCTTTATCATACTGATGACTTTAATACTGAATGAGTGTCCCGTTCTGTTCTAAGTATCAAATGTCCTCAGTCAATTCCCTTTTATGCAGTACCCGCTCGAATCTATGGGAATTAAGTAGGTTAGTGGGTGTTTTGGTGCTTAATTAGACGAGGGCATTACAGTCCTCACCGCTTGAGATTGCTTGTCCTCAAGCAACTGCAAACTAGGATGTTGCAATACCTTCTCTCCCTCCCATGTGGCATCCTCCATAGGTAATTCTTTCCATTTTACCAAGTATTCTCGAATCACCCCGTTTCAAGGTTTCCTTTCTTGAACTTGTAGGATTCTCTCTAGAATTGGTACCAAAATCCTTTCATCATCTAAGGGAGGCAACTCGGTGGATGGAGCAATGCATTGCCCTACTGTTTTCTTGAGGTTGGATACATGAAATACATTATGAACTTTGCTTTCCTCTGGCAGTTCTAGTTCATAAGCCACCTATCCAACCTTCCTGACTACCTTGTAAGGACCATAGAAGCGAGGTTTTAACTTTTCTGCTCCTTTTTTCTTGAGTGAAGATTTCCTGTATGGTTGTAGTCGTAAATATACCAAATCTCCTACCTCAAAAATCCACTCAATCCCATGTCTGTCTGCATATAGCTTCTGCTGATTCTGAGTTGCCTGTAGATTCTCTTTTAGGACCTTAAGAATATCTTGACTGTCTTGTACCCAATCTTTTGCCTTTGGTGCTCTGCTGTCTCCAAAATCCAAGTCTACAAAGTTCAGTGCCTCATAACCATATAGAGCCTTAAAAGGTGTCATCTTAATAGACATATGGTGGGTAGTATTGTAGTTGTACTCCCCTAGGTGTAACCATTTAATCCATGTCCTCTGTTGTCCTGGTATATAATTTCTTAGAAACCCCTCAATCCATTTGTTGACAATCTTCATCTGCCCGTCGCTCTGAGGACGATAACTTGCGCTCGTAGCAAGTTCTGTCCCTACTAATCTAAACAGCTCCTGCCAGAAAGCACTGGTGAATTTACTGTCATGATCAGTGACAATGGTTTTGGGTAGCCCATGGAGTCTGAAAACCTCTCTAAAAAATAAGTCGACTAGCTATGATGCTGAATAGTCAGAAGAAATAGCAAAGAAGTGAGCAAATTTGGTCAATCGATCTACTACCACATATAAGCAGTCTCGTCCCTATACCTTGGGTAAACCTGTAATGAAGTCCATCGAGATGCTTTCCCATTTCTGCTCCGGTATCAGTAATGGATGAACCCTGTCAGATGAGTGTGTTCGATTTTATTCTGTTGGCAGATACTGCATTCTCGGACATGTTGTATTACATCCTCCTTGAGGCCTTTCTATGAGAACCTCTCTCTGATCTGTTTGTAAGTTTTCAAGAAACCCTGATGCCCTGATAATGGTGAATCATGCGATGCCTGTATAATCTCTCTTTAAAGATGACTCTGGGACGAGGTATATTCTACTCTTGTAATAGATGATGTCGTCAATTACCCTGTACCTGTCATCCTGTATCTGTCCATCTAATAATTCACAAGCAAATTTGTTTTTGGAATATTCTACCAAGAGAAAAGACCTCCAATCCGTAGATATACTCATGAGTGATAATGAGGCTGGTCGTCTAGATAAAGCATCAACTACAACATTGTTCTTTCCTTTAACATATTCTATTTCGAAGTTGTATGCCTGTACCTTGCTGGCCCATTTCTGTTGGTGCTCATTTAATTCTTTCTGCTCCAAGAAGTATTTGTGGCTGTTGTTATCTGTCTTGATTTTAAACCTGCTTCCCACCAAATACTGTCTGAATTTTGTTAAGGCATGTAGGATGGCTAGCATCTCCTTATCATATATATATTAGTGGCGTTCATAGTCTTTAAGTTTCAGGCTTTCGAATGCAATCAGGTGATGGTTTTGCATCAATATCGCCCGTAGTCCCTCTCCTGAAGCATCACACTCCACTATGAATGGTGTCGTCTCCAACCTTGTAGTTGCCTATGTGAGATGGATCCAGAATGGATGGTAGAGGGACAAGCAACTAAGGAGGTGGAACCAAGATTGCCTCAACTCCCAAATGGATGGTTGTCACGCCAATCGAGGCAGTCTTCGCTTTATGTTATCCTAGCCCAAGACAACAAAGAGGGAGACCCGGATTTACTCCCGATAGGAGAGATCAGACCTAGACACCAGATTAGATCAAATAGACTTGAGGTACGTAAGGTGTAAAGTAAATGGGAACCCTAGATCTATGGAGGGTGTCACTAAGTGAACCAGGGATTTGGATGTGTGAGGTTTGATCCAAGGTTGGGACACAGGTGACCTATAAAGTGAATACTAGATTTGGGGTTGGGGTACTAGAAATAGATGACGGTATCCGTTGTCTTGGGAAACATAACGAATGCAGGGAGGGCAAGGATAGAATTGGGGCTATCTAGTACTGATGGATATACTCTATGGAATGGTATAACAATGCCACAGTACCCAAGTCACCAGAAAAAATCAGATTTCAGGAAAAAGAGGCCAAAGAGGGGGTAGCGCTAGGGTTGGAAATCAGTGCCTGTCAGATCCAGGGCAATGGAGTCACTATCTGCCCAACATTGGAGGAAACCCACCTGGGAAATAACCCGATCTACAAACCCAAAAAGGTATTTGGTCGAAAAAGTCAGATCACGGTAAAAACCAGTAGCAAGATGGCTAGCGCTAGGGTTTGGGAGGTCAGTTTCTTAGATCTAGGGAAACCTGTGAATTTCTAGCTCAGCGTTGAAGGTGATTTGGTGAGAGGACGACCCGATCTACAAACCCACGAAGGTATTTTGCCGAAAAAATCAGATCATAGAAAAAGTCAAAAAAATGGTGGATAGCGCTAGGGTTTGGGAGGTCAGTTTCTCAGATCTAGGGCAAACCAACCACTTTCAGATCAGCGTTGAGGGTGATATGGTTAGGGGATGACCCAATCTACAAAACCCGGTAGTGGTTTGGCTCGAGATCAAGCGGTCCATTTTTTTAGTATTTTTGGTTTCTCATATTATAGAATTTTCAGTGTAAAATGAAGAAAAGAAGAGGCCAATGGATTGAGATTTGGGAGAAAGGGACTAACATGTAGATCTTACCTGGAAGACCTAGTAGATGCCTTGACGATGATGATCCCTGCTATCCCGATCAATTTGAGAAGATTTGAGCAAGTTCTATGTCCAACGTTTTGCCCCAAGGAGTCAATGCGCCCTCTTTCCTGCACAACAAACGTCAACCATATCAGATTTGCTGCAACATGAGAAAAAAGCTAGATGCTACAGAAAAATAGCAAGAAGAAATCATAGATCGCAATGACACTAATGAAAACCCCTTGATAAACATGAAGACAATCCAAGCGAGTTGAGGTCCCCGTGCAAAAACACCCAAGTTGAAGTCACCCTCCTGTAGACAAGACTAAGATTCCTGAAAAAGATATAGATCTCACAACAATTTCCCGAATGTTAGGAAGCAAAATACTTTCCAATCACCTTCTAAGAACACCAGATGTAAAGGAGATCCAATAATATCCACAAGAAAAGTTTTTCTATTATTCAGATTCAAGAGCCAAAGAGCCCTTACAAATGAGAAGCTCTCTCCTTTAAATAGGAACAAGAGAACCAAAATCCTAACCACTTTTCAAATGAGTGGCTAAGATTAAAAGATACAAATGTCTAATCAATGATTGAGATGAGCTCAACATACAACACATGGATCAATATAACAATATAATATAAAAGTGGACTAAATCACCCAAAAAGAGGGGACCCCACTCAACAAGAAATAAATGGAGCACATGGTGGGTCCATGGAGTGTTAACTAACTCCCTTTGGGTGTCTCCATGGCACAATAAAAATAATATATTTTTTAAATTGTGAAATTGTGCCTCGTGGAAATCGTGAGCCTCCCAAGAGCTCCAAAAAATAATATAAAATGCCCGGAAAGATAGGTGTGGGCCCAACCAGATGCTGCAACTGCTGGAGAAGGTGCAGAGGACATCACTCTCATCATCATGACTCATCCCATGCCATTTCCTTGCCTCAGTAGCCCAAGTCGAATTCCTCAGTAGCCATTTAATTATTTTTTAATCTGCCTCAAGAAACGTGAACTTGCCAAAACAGCCTCCTAGGGTGCCTGCGTTATCCAACTGAGCCTACCAGGCTCTCTGGGAGGGGGGTAATATGGTACAATCAAGTGGCTGGACCCCTTATGCCGCATACAACGCCCTAGGAGATCCAATAAGATCATCTCCCTGCTCAGACATGACTTCCAATGAAGCAAAACTGCACCAGAAGAGTAAAATAAGCCTGTCCATCTCTGTAAGTGCCCGGAACTAAAAACAAGCTGTCTCACTAGACTTAGAAAGTCCAAATCCATCTAAGGTATATACTCATACCCCCTCAAGGTCTTTGCCTGATCATCTACAATATCAAATAGACAAAATAATAACCTGTAAATGACCAGATACCAATAATGTAACTTAGGCTGACATCCATCTACTGAAAGTGTTAAAAGGCTAAACCATGCTCCACAAATCATTCAAGTAACAATCATAACAAATAGCAATCACTTTACTGGTGATACATCAACCAAATACATATATAGGGTTTTATTTATTATAACTCAGGCCAGACTTTCAAGACTATATTCACTTCATAGTTGTAGTCAATTTGCTAGTGAAGGGTGAAGGCTAAAATTCATAGGGTTAGGCCAAATGATGATTGCCCACTCAACATTGTGACACTTTAGATATGGAAATGGGATACTCACTATAGCCATATGTCAGACAAACAACAACAAAGGGGATGGCAGTGCCTCACAAATGAGTGAACTACTTCAGAGGTGCTTACTCACCTTGACAAATGCTCACTATCCAACTCAATACAAGTAAGGCCAACAATCTTTAGATATAACTTTTTAGGAACCATTGCTTTTTTTGGCCTTTGATTTTCCATAGCCTTTGTCCACGTATTTTTATACGGACTTTTATCATTTAGGCTTTATGTATTCATGTATGTTGAAAAACACTACTTTTCATGAATGTTTAAGATATTTCATTGCAATACTTTTTCATAGCCAATTTCATTAGGCTAGCCTTGCATTCATGTATGTTTAAAAACACTACTTTTCATGAATGGGCTTCTTTCATAAGATATTCATTTCATTTCCAAATACATTGTATTGATGGCAGCGCTACTTGTTTCCGGTAAGCAAACACATCCTAGGAAACTTAGAGCCGAGACACAAATAAACAAGGGGGCTTGTCCAACAAAGGATCTAGCGGGGAAAGGTCCCACCATGCCACAAGTCAAGTAGTAAGTCGGGCTAAAACACAACTGGGAGGTAATGGATGAGTGGAGACAATGAAAAGTGAAACCAACACTAGCAAGCCAAGGTATGGTGGGAATGACTACCTCTATTCTCCCTAAGGAGGGTAAAATCGATGAGTATAGCTCAAGAACTTCCAATTCTGAGTAGGGACATCAATACATAATATAGATACATCCAAGTCCACATATTTATATGACCACCAGATCATGACACTAAATGCTAACACATGTCACAAAAATGAGTATAAGAGCAATGATAACCATAACACAATATAATACAAGCCGAGTCATAAGCATGAAAATAATCCATCTAAACCAACATCTGTCCAATGAGAAAATACTGATGCAAATCTGGGCACTGCTAATTGCTCTGTACATGACTAAATGGCTACATCGGTCCTCAAATCTGAGTGTCCCGAGACTCAGTCCTGGCATGGGAAAGTACTATAGTCCATAAATAAAATAATGATCCATCATAAATGCTCATCTCAGCATCTCATCTGTAGGAGATCTGGCTGAAAAAGTGTACTGAATCTGAAAAATAGGATATGGTAGCCCGGCTACTATATATGTGATAACAAACCGCTATGAGAAATCTGGTAGTGCCAAAACTGGACAAGAACTCATGATTGTTTTCATTTTCTCAAAGGTTTGTTGTGCCACTTCTATCTATGTGAATGCCCCTTTCTTTGTAAGATTGGTGAGTGGTGCGCCAAATTGAGAGAACCCCTTTACGTATCTCCTGTAATACGTGCAAAGGCCTAAGAATCCCTTCAATTCTGTTACTGTCTTCTGTGTAGGCCAATCCAAGATAGCTCTAATCTTTTCCATGTGAACTTGTACCCCCTCTACGTTGATTATATGCCCTAGATACAACATCTCTTTCAGACCAAACTAACACTTAGACATTTTTGCGTAAAGAGACCCTTCTTCTAGAATTTCCAGTACCTCATCCAAGTGTTTCGAATGCTCCTGCCAAGTTTTATTGTAAATCAAAATATCATCAAAGAACACCAGTAAATACTTCCGTAACCAAGCATTGAAGGTGTGGTTCATGCAAGATTGGAAAGTTGTTGGGGCGTTGGTGAGTCCAAAAGGCATGACTAAGAACTCATAGTGACCATAGTGGCAACGAAAGGCTATCTTTGAAATATCCTGATCCCTTATTCGGATCTGATGGTACCTTGATCGAAGATCAATTTTTGAAAAGTATTTTCCCCCCTTTAACTCATCCATTAATTCATCAATTTTGGGAACATGATACCTGTTTTTGATGATCTTCTTGTTGAGTGCTCTGTAATCAATACACATCTGTAAGGTGCCATCTTTCTTTTTAACCAAGACCACTGATGATGCAAATGGACCAGAACTTGGTCGAATATATCCTAGTTCCAGTAATTCCTTGATTGTTTTCTCGATCTCATCCTTGTACCTTTTGGGATGTCTGTACGAAGTGGTGATGACTTCCTGTGTCCCCTCCTCTAACTCAATAATGTGCTCAAATCCCCTATCTGGTGGTCGACCTGCTGGAAGATCTCTAAATACCCTCTCATGTTTCTGTAATAGTGCCTGAATATCTGCTGGATGTTGGGTGTTGCTATTGAGAGGTTTTCTAAAAGTTACGAGGCATTCGACTGCCCATTCTATGTCTCCCTGTCTGAGTACGACCTCCATTCTTTGTGATTATACTGGTTTGGGAGGATAAGTGTTCATGCCCCTCAAGACTACTCGTTTTCCATCCTGTCCCTGGAATTCCATTTCCATTGCCCTGTAGTTCGTAGTATATTTTCCTATTGAGTAGAGCCATTGAACCCCTATTACTACATTTGTATCAGCTACATTCACCACATAAAATGAGTTGGTCATATTGTAGTTCCCTAATGTGACATTCAGTTTGGGAATCCAATGGTTGCATTCCATGCTATTAATACTTGCTACTGCTACGGTGAATCCCTCAAATTTCTCTGTTTGAATCGGTGTTACAAACATCGCCGATATATCAGCAACATCGCGATGTATCGTGATGTTAACTCACTGGCGATTTATCGACAATATATCGCCCCGATATTTTCCTCGATTTTTTTGCGATTTTCTCTATTTTTCGCGATATTTGTCGATTTTTTCGCGATATTTGCCAAACTTTGAAAATTGAAACCGCAGTATTGGTCTTGGGCATGTCTGGAGCAAGTATAAGCATTGTTGTTTTTTGAGTCACTGCCTTGGGAGCTGTGTTTGACTTGGTCAATTGGGTTGACCAGGTCAAAGCACCCAAACTATATGTTAGTTGTTGAACCACGATAAACCTGCATGTATCCAAGGTAAGAAATGCTCCAATGGTATATATTAAAACCCAACTTTAGTCATGTTATTCAGAATCATGGTAACAATAAATAATAATAGTAAGATATATCTGTGCTTTTGAAGGATCATTGAACCTTCTAGAGTCTGTTGTGTATGCCATGCTTACAAGGTTTAAACAGTTTGCTAGTGCTGGGTGAAGGTGAGAAACAAGGCTAAGGTAAAGGAGAATGACTCATGATTGACTTTGACCACGTGATCTCTCTGAATGATAACCAGTACACTCAACCAAAATGACATATGCATGACAGATAGCAATAAAGGATGGCAGTGTCTCACAAATGGATAAAGTACTTGGGGCTTGTTTCCTTCAGGCTCTAGCAAGTGTTCTTTCTAATTTATTTGGAACATTTATCAACCTTCAAAGGCAGGCGCCCTGGAAAGCCTTCTAGGCTCCAGTATCGACAAAGAAAAAACCTTTGCAGGCTAGTCTCACCCTGTTTCTTTGTGGGAGCAAATGAGTTGAACATTATAGAAAGAGTGAGTGCTCATCTTTTGACCATTGGTCTTTTCAATAACTTTCAATTTCACATAAGATAGTAGCCAACCTACAAAAGCAGGTGCCCATGAAAGTCTTCTGGGCTTCAGTAAATGACTAAGGCCTAGCCTCGTTGCCAGTGAGCATCCATAGCCCCGACGGGTTTGCCTCACCCTGTTGCCCTTGTGGAGGGTAAATGAGCCTTGCATTATACAAAGAATGAGTGCTGAACCCTTTGGCCATTGACTACCTTTTTTGAAAACATTTATACTTTGCACCATTTAGAGATAGCATTTATGTGTTCTGATGCTTTAGTGTTTAGCAACACTGTTGGGAGGAGTACTTGTTTTGAGGACTAAAGGAGAACAACCCGGTGAACCTAGCCACACTGGCTAAGCCACATACTTCATAGCTAAAGACACATATAACATGGAGTCTATCATGCATAGGGGTCAAAATGGGGAAAAGATCTTCAATCTCACAAGTCCCAGTCAATCTAAGCTGTGGGATAAAATTCAAATAACGGATGAACTAGATGGACGGGGACAAATGACACATGGAACCAACATAGCACTAAGGTTTAACCATTTGTGTAAAGCATGGCATGAGCAATAGTCTTCAACATTGAGTTCTTTGATCAGTCTTAGCACAACTTTAAGTACCAACATATATAAGCATAGGTTACCATGATCATCCTAACAAAACAAACCTAGGTGTTTAATATACATCACAAAGCAAAAACAAACCAAAGAAATATATATCTGATCTCACCATATACCTGTCTCCATCTGATAAGGGCCCTCGGTAACTGTGTGTACCATATCTGCTTTGCTACTCTGCATAAATGAACTAGGTCACTATTGAAAGCATCTCAAAGGACAAGTGAATCTCGGTCCTAACAAGGAAACACTGCTAGCAAGGATCTGAAATGGCTAAGGCTGAAATGATCCATCATAAAACCCCGTGTGAATGAATAACTCTTAAAAATAAAGAGATCAATCTGTATGCTGCATCATGGTAGCCCAGTTGCAAATGTAAATGTGATAACATGACCATGGGTTCCCGTTAGGCTACATCCTTGTTGGTGTAGTGTTGAACACCCCCCACGACTCCATCTAGCCCACATTTTTCCGTGCGGAGCCACTCTTTTTACAATCCGGACATATTCCCAGTACTAAGTTAAAGCTGACCAAGTACACTGCAAAACACGTCTCATTTTCAGCAACACTTATTTAATTTGACTCCATTTTGGCACTGGTTTAATTTGTATCCATATTTATGATTTCAGTCATATCATGCTATGAATGCCATATCTTTTTATGTTGTCGAACTAAACTATAAATTGGTAGTATCTTGTTTCAGTGAATCACTTATAAACTCCTAACAACCATCTCATCCATAACTTAATAAAATCTAGAGCCTTAGCAACTCTTTAATAGGGACTACCCCCTTTGGCTCTGTTAGGAGTGGCCTAAACGAAGGAGTCAGGATTAGGTGACATCACCTGACTCGAGACTTGCCCCCAAGGACACACCAAGCAGCTTGAAGATTTCTGTTGCGTTACCCCCCAGGTGTGTGTAAGGTGGCAATAGTATTTATCTTTTAAAATGTAAAGAAAGTTGATTTCAAGGCAAGGTAAGCCAAGTTGCCAACCTAAGAAAACTAAACTATGCAACACAAAGCATTATGGTTGGAAATTATAATGAATTATTAATAGATCTCCAAGGATAGAGATTATTTCAAGAGGGGGAGACTGTGGGTGACTTGCTTTGGATGGAATAAGATCAATATAATTTCAATAAATTTTCAGATATGTATTTTGTCTTTTGAATTACCTTGGGACTATGTGCAGGGGAATATATTTTGTCTTTGCATGTGTAATGAATTTTTTTTAATCTTTCTTTGATAAAAAGATAAATGTGAAATATTGTCACAACCATGAAAAAGATTGGATATCTGAATTAATGATCATTTAATTTAATGATGTTTATTATGATATTTTTATGATGAATTATTGAAGTTTGATATAGATATGAAAGACCAGGGACTAAATGGTATTTAAGATACATGTATATGAATCGCAAAGTGTGGAAATTGAACCCAGGAGATAGAACAATTACACTCACAAAATTGCTAATCAAACATGCAAAATTAACACCAAAGGAGACTGAAATTGGAGCATAACACTAATCTGTATTGAGTAAGTGTACAATAGCTGACCTTGTGAAGTAATAGGTTGCTGTAATATATAATTACATGAGAGGTTCGAATGCATAAGGATGCCATTCGAAATAGTAAAAAAGCAAGCTTACCAAATCTATTCAAATTTCCCATAGGTGCATAAAGCAGTTTCCAAATCTATGAAGATGCTCACAAATTTGCTAAGTCAAGTGGGCAAGTTAAAGAGGGATGGAAAGACAACTCATACATGCTTTTATTTGGAGAAAAGGAGGGAGGATGATGTGGGCAAAAAACAAGGCAGTACACCTAGACTAGCTTTTCCTTTTGCCTTAAATCAGCTATAAAGCAAGGCATCTTTTCAGAAAAAGTAGATATGCGTTTTAGAGAATCTGGAATAAAGCAAACATGCTAAATTTGGTTTCCAGGATGTTTCCCAACCGCTCCATGACTCAGTTTTAGCATGTGTTGACTTCTAGGACATGTAGAAGGCAACTAGCATAGAATGGAATCTAGGAATCTAGGTAATAAGACAAAAATAATTAAATTAATGTCTAATGTAGGTAACTATGGGTTGATTATTCTAACACCCCCCCTTAAGCCTGACTTTATGAGTAAATATTAGAAAACTATAGGGCCTAGCTACAAGGCTTAGTCACCCTTTACATACTGCTTGTCCATACAACCAAGGAAAGAGGCAAAATCCCAGTGGAAAAATCCTCCCTTAAACATGGATAGGAAAAAAAAAACTGGAAATCTTGTCATCAATCATGCTTCACAGCATGATCAACAATCCCCAGCAGCGATTTGAGATTGCTTAAGGTCTTCTCACAAAAACACTTTGGTGAAGATGTCTGCGAAGATGCACAGAAGAGTAGAACAATGGTACCATCATGCACAAGCTGTCTGATGTAGTGCATATGGATCTCAATGTGCTTGGTTCGCTGTTTTTGAACAGGATCATTGCAGATTCGAATGGTGCTCTAATTATCACAGTAGATAATAGTTGAAAACTCTGATTTGAAGCCACATTCTCCAAGTATCCCTTGCAACCACAAACATTGAGTTGCTGCTTTTACAACTCCTCTATACTCTACTTCTGTAGATGAGAGTGCTATGGCACTTTGCTTCCTGCTTGACCACCTGATTGGTCCTTCTACAAGCATGAACACATATCCTGATGTATACTTTCGATCTGTATTGTCACCTGCCCAATCACTGTCAGTAAACTCAATCAAATCAAGTTTAGATTTTGCTTTGTACAAGATCCCATGAGTTCTTGTTCCTTGAACAAAGTTTGGGATCCTCTTGGCTTCCCTCTAGTGGATCTCATGAGGTTGATCCATGTATCTCGAAGCCACACTAACTGCATAAGATAAATCAAGTCGAGCGTGTGTAAGATAAAGCAAACACCTAATCAACTGCCTATACAGTGTATTATTTACCATAGGAGAAGAACCTGCTTCTTCAAGCTTAACTTCTGAAAGGAAGGGAGTCTTGCTTGGCTTGCAATCTTTCATGTTGAACTTGATGAGTAAATCTGAAGCATACTTGGACTGATGTACTTTGATTCCATTTTGGGATTGAGCAATTTCGAGACCCGAGAATTGGCTCAACAATCCCAAATCTGTCATAGAAAATGCATGGTTCATTGCATCCTTCAAGGAGGCAATCTCTTTCTTTGAACTTCCTGTAATCAGTAGGTCATCCACATACAAGACAATAATCATCAAGGAACCATGAATCAGCTTCAAATAGACATTAGGATCAGACTTGCATCGAACAAAACTCAGTGACAACAAAAAGCCATCAATCTTGGCATACCAAGCCGTGGGGGCTTGCTTGAGCCCATACAATGATTTCTATAACCTGCACACTAAAGATGGATTAGAAACAAACCCTTCAGGTTGTTGCATGTAAATCTCTTCAGTGAGATCTCCATTTAGGAAAGCACACTTCACATCCATGTGATGTACCTCCCACTGCTTCGAAGCTGCAATGGCTAGAGCTAGCCTTATGGAGTCCATCTTTGCCACTGGTGCAAAGGTTTCATTGTAGTCAATACCATGTACTTGTGAGTAGCCATTGGCTACCAATCTTGCCTTATATTTCAAAGGTGAACCATCAGCAACAAACTTGGTCTTGAAAACCCACTTACATTGAACTAGCTTCTTCCCTGGGGGAAGATCAACCAGTTCCCAAGTATTGTTTTTCTGGAGTGAGCTGAATTCTTCTTTCATGGTTGTTTGCCATCTTGGATCATGTGCTGCATCTTCATATGTCTGTGGATTTGATTCAACCATTAGATAGCACTTCTCAGCAAATAGAGGATCTTTCACACAAAGGGCACTCTCAAATTGAGATCTAGTCCTCCTAGTGTCATTAGGATTTCTAGCTAGTTCCCCAACTGCATGAATGGTCTTTGCTGCCCATTTTGGTCTTGTAGGACTATTAGGATCTGCAATCAAATCATCATTATCAGACATATCAGAATCAACAAACTCATTAGTCTCTTCACTTACAATCAATGGTTCTGGTGGTGAAGAGGACTCTCCAACTTCAACTGCTGCTAAAGGCTCTTCTTGGAACTGAACACTTCTTTCAATGAAAGCTTTGTTCATGCTCAAGTTGATCAGCATGTACCCTTTTGAATCTTCAGAATACCCAACAAATAGGCACTCTTGGCTTTTGGGTTGCAAAGCCTTCCTCTTTTCAGTTGGAATTCTAGCCCAAGCCTTTGAGCCAAAAATCTTGAAATGGTTCACATCTGGCTTGTGCCCACTCCAAGCTTCAAAAGGAGTCATATCATCAAGCTGCTTATGAGGCACCCTGTTCTGGATGTAGGATGCACAGTTTATAGCTTCGGCCCAAAACTTTGGTGGCAAAGTTTTAGCCTCCATCATGCAGGTTGCCATCTCCTTCAGTGATCTGTTCTTTCTTTCAGCAACACCATTTTGTTGTGGTGTGTAAGGGATCGAATGTTGCATCTGAATACCTGCATCTTTACAATACTGAATGAACTCAGACTTGACATACCCACCACCATTGTCAGATCTGAGAATCTTGAGTTTCTTCCCAGACTGGTTTTCAACCAAGGCTCTAAAGACTTTGAAGAGGTCAAAAACTTCAGACTTATGCTTTAGGAAGTGAACCCAACAATACCTGGAAAAGTCATCTATGAAGGTCAATGCATATTTGGCTTGACTCATGGACATATGAGGGAATGGACCAGCAATGTCACTATGGATCAACTTAAGAGGAGTAGAGGTTCTCTCATGACTAGCTTTCTCATACTTGTGCTTTGGGTGTTTTCCTAGGATACAACCTTGACAGAATCCCTTAGAAAACTTGATCTTTGGTAACCCTATGACCATATCTTTTTCACTCAAATCAGAAAGATACTTGTAGTTAAGATGGCCAAATCTTTCATGCCAAAGATTGCTTGCTTCATTAGCATGAATCAGAAGAACAGAGGGCTTTGAGTAGGGTAGAAAATGGGAAAACTTGTATACCTTCGAAGTGTGATCAACAACACCTTTTGCTATGACTTTACCATTTGAAATCTCAGTGATTTCAACATCATCAGGGGAGAATATGACCTTCTTTGCAGACCTAGTATGAGTCATCTGATACACTGACAAGAGATTAGAGGCAAGACCTGGAACATACAACACATTATTGAAACTACCATGGTCAAGATCAATCCTACCCTTACCCAAACTGTTAGTGAGAGAGTCATCTCCCAAAACTATTGGTGGACCTTTCGATATGTCAAGAGAGGAGAATGTCTCTTTTGTCGAAACCATATGTCTAGAAGCTCCAGAATCTATGATGAAGCTAGGTGAGCTTGATGTGCCAACAACCAAGGCATGTACTCTCTCTCTCTCTTCTGGATTTGATCTTCCTTCCTTCTTTGAGTAATCAGGAAGGGAGATGTTATTCTTCTCCAGGAGTTGGGTCAACATGTCAATTTGCTTCTTCATACAAGAGCTCTCAGGATGATAGCCCTTATTGCAGTATACGCACTTGTTTATTTCTCCTTTGTTCTTCTTCTTCTGGGAGTTCTTCTTGGAACCTTGGGGCTCCTCTTGAGACTTAGATTTGTCTCTCTTTTGCTTAGGTGGCTTTTTAGCTTTTTTTTTGCTTTTTGAATCCACCCTTGAATCTCCAACAACCATCTCCAACAACCAAAGCTTGGTCTTTGGAAGGTTTGATGGTGCCCATCATCACCAACTTATCTTGCTCTTGTGTGAGGGATTCCATGAACTTTGCAAGCTTAGGCATCTTCCAGGCTCGAGCTGTCAACTTGGTGGCATGGAAGGTCGAAACAAACACTGAATAGTCAGGACCAAGCTTAGAGAGTATGGCTAAGACTAGTTGCTCTTCCTTCTTTTTGATCCCACACTGTTTTAGCTGCAAAACAAGGGCCTTAAACTTGGAAAAGTAGAGTTGCAATGATTCGAAGCTACTGGGACTCAAGGAGATCAGCTCATTCTCGATTTGATGTCCTCTCATCTCATCTGTTTTTCCAAAAAGCTCTTCAAGCTTCTCCCACACTTCATTAGGTGATGTCAATCCATTAAGATGGAAGAGGAGGTCTCTTGAGATGCTCAGACACAAAAGACCATAGGCCTCATCCCTCCTGTTGTGCCATTTAATTTTCTTTGCAGCTGCATTGGGCTCTGCCTCAGTTGCCATAGTCACCCTATAGAGACCTTTTGCTCTCAACAATATCTCCATCTCAGCTTTCCACTCGAAGAAATTGAATGGGGTCAAGATGATCTTCTGAGATTGGTCCATAGCTCAGTAGCTGTGCCCTCCAGTCAGCAGAATGCGTTCCCAGTCAATGATGTCGAACCTGCAATAACAATTTGGAAGGAGAGAAATCAATCTACAAAGGCTCTGATACCATGTGGAAATTGAACCCAAGAGATAGAACAATTACACTCACAAAATTGCTAATCAAACATGCAAAATTAACACCAAAGGAGATTGAAATTGGAGCATAACACTAATCTGTATTGAATAAGTGTACAATAGCCAACTTTGTGAAGTAATAGGCTGCTGTAATATATAATTACTTAAGAGGTTCGAATGCATAAGGATGCCATTCGAAATAGTCAAAAAACAGGCTTACCAAATCTAGTCAAATCCCCCATAGGTGCATAAAGCAGTTTCCAAATCTATGAAGATGCTCACGAATTTGCTAAGTCAAGTGGGAAAGCTAAAGAGGGATGGAAAGAAAACTCATACATGCTTTTATTTGGAGAAAATGAGGGAGGATGATGTGGGCAAAAACAAGGCAGTTACACCTAGACTAGTTTTTCCTTTTGCCTTAAATCAGCTATAAAGCAAGGCAGCTTTTCAGAAAAAGCAGATATGCGCTTTAGAGAATCTGTGTTAGAATATAATCCGTTAGGGTTATATATTGTAAATAAATAAATAAATAAATAGTAGGAAGCCAAAAAGGCTGAGCGGAAGGTGAAACCCAACCGCCATGTGATTTGTATAAATATAGGCATTTGCATTGGAATAATAATTAATCGGGAGTTATTACCAACAAGTGGTATCAGAGTGCTGCCATAACTCATGCCTGTTGCCAGTCTGCCCATTCCTGGCATTCTGCTTGCCAGTCCATTGCCAAACTGCTCCTTCAGTCTGCCAGTCGAGTCGCATGCAGTATATGCGTTACTCCTCCATGCTTGAGTTTGTGTGCTGCGATTTTGTAAAGGAAACCCTAATTCTTTCATGCTGTAAGTTTATGCTGCGTGCTATGATCTATGCTGCAAAATATCTGCGTTGAGTATTCTTGCAGACTGCGTGTTGATTTGGAGACTGCGATCTGTAGTTGTTGAATATTGCATTGAATATCTCTTGAATATTGAAGACTGAGTATATATCTGCTACTGCGTGCTGTGTGAAGCGTGCTGTCCATATATTATATTGCGTTGAAGAAATAATATATGCGTTGGAGGAGTCAGTGGGAAAGCTGTGCATTGGAGTGTGAATGGTGAAGCGTTGAAGACAGAATGGTGAAGGCGCTGTGTGGAGCTACGTCTTGTAGAAGAATTTGAAACGACAGTGTGATAATCATCATTTGAATATCACTTCATGACTGCTCTCTATTCCACGTTTTTGTGAGTATTTGCTATGCTTGCTATTGGAGTGAACGCCCTCTGCGTGAAGACCGTTGGAGACTCCAGCATTTGTGTGAAGACTGCGTTGATATCTGCTTTGTGAAGACTGCGTTGATACCCAACGTGTGACTGTGAAGATTCAAGAGCGTGGAGGTAAAATATTGCTGATAAAATATTTTGTGACCATTCGGCTATCACAAACCCTAATTTCTGCCACAAGCACAAGTTGCGACTTGCTTGTCCCTTTTCTCAAGCTGCGTGAAGCTTGAAGACATTGTGAAGATCAAAATGTTTGAAGAGTTGAACGCTGAAATTGCGTGGAGGAAGGAAACCCTACTTAGCTGAACGCTGAAATAACGTGGAAGACTGCCTGGGAGTGATACCCATGGCTACAAAGGACTGCCTCAGAGCGTGGACTGCATTATGCATGAAGGAGAATCGCTGTTGGAGATTGATATATCGCAGCACTAAATCATTTTTGGAGATTGTTTCTTTGCGTAGACATTGTTTTAATTGTTTCCAGCAAGCTTCGGAAGGAGGCAATGAAGGATTTGTAAATATTAGGTCTTTCCCCAAGACGGTTTGGGCAGTTTAAAAAATGCAGTAATATCGACATGCCAGTCTGAGAATTCCCATACTGTGAGTCATCGCTACTGTTTGTGTGCAGATAGGAAACTGATTGCAGGCAATAGAGTTAGTAAAATAAGGAGGAAATATTACGAGCATCTGCATTTGATGTATTTGCTGATTAAATAGCATGAAATTTATCTGTTTCTGCTCTCATACATTCACGCGCTGACTGATGCGTTGAAGAGTTGTGACTGCGTTGGAGAAATAATATATGCTGTGTATAAAACTTATCTTTTTGCTGAAGACTAACTGTGCTTTGAAAATAAAGCTATAACCACTGCATGAGAAGATTGTTGGTTAATTGTAGCATAGACTATATTGTAAAAAGTGCAGAGACTCAGACCTGCATTGTGTAGAATAGTGCACAGAATTTATATATTGAAATGATATAGAAATTAAATATAGAGTAGCTGCAAGATTGTTTTGATAGGGCTGATAGGCTGCAGAATCATATTGTAATATGTAAAGGAGCAGGAATCTAAACCTGCATCCCATATTTTTTCTAAATCATTCTGCAAGTTATAGTTTCCAGATTAGAGATGCACTCTTTGGCATCTAGTATTGGTGCTGCCCTAGTTGGCAAAGACCAATCCAAAGACCCTTCCAAGGGAGATTGCAGCAAGAGAGGACGAGGAAGAAGAAATTTCAGAGGCAGAGGGGGCAGAAGCAAAATATCAAATTTGCAGTGCAAGCGTTGCGGAAAGACTGGGCACACATCAGATCAGTGTTGGGCTTCATGGGACTCCATCAAAGACAAGCATAAT